>LUCM01009983.1:28550-103633 GCA_008360955.1 Fasciolopsis buskii
ATGTGGTGAAGTTCAACAAGCCGTTCAGAGACTGCCCGGTAGCGTAATGGCTAAGGCGTTCGACTCAAATTCGTTCGTTCCGGGTTTGCGTCCCAGTTCGGACGCGGTGGATATGCATTGCTGATGATTCCTAACAAGGATGAAACAGCTGTACAGTGCTTCCATGGTTTCTTTATGGTGAGTTGAGCGATGATATCACATGGTGAATTATTTCATGAAAACATTCGATCATATTATTTTTAGGTTGCATTGATGTGAACACTCCGTTAACTATGCATGAACTGCTTGTACGTCTTGAGCCCGAAAGTGGCAAAAAGGTGTTCTTAAAAATGGTTTCATTTTCTCATGAGGTTCCCAATTTGAGAAGTTCTTGTAGGCGTCTATATAGCTATTCAGCTGATTTGGCTAGTCCTGTTGTGCAAGACTTCAGTTTTCCTAGACAACACTCACGCGAAACCTGGAAAGGTGGTTCAGGGCTGTGTGAGTCTGCACGTCGTCAACAATGTGAACATTTGCCGAACAAAAATACATGAAAGATTACGTGTAAAATCAGCGTAAGGTGAATATAACTAGGGGCGATAAAAAATGTAGGCAGAAATAAATAAAACATTATTGATACTGTTATTGTAAAAGGACCTCGTTCACAACCACCAGTCCGAGGTAAAGTAGAAAGTGCCGGTATTGTGTTGCATTCCGGTAGTCGATGTTACTGAGTGTGACAACCCCGGGAAAACTCGCATGACGCACAGCCGAATTGTTGAAACGTTCGTTCAACCCGGATTCTTTGAGCTGATAAAAGAGCTCGCCTGGGCCCACCAAACCTTTGCCATAATGATATTCTTTTGTCTATTCCAAGGCACAACATGTGCATTTAATCCGTTTGAAAAATTTCAATCATATCAGTGTTTATCTCCTCAAAAGGGGAATCCCCTGTGTGGTGTTCGGGCTGTTGACGGGATCTAAAATCCACATCCTTTCTTCATCTACAGTTGCTGTGATCGAAAACGACACGCCCAGACACACGGTTAAAGCTATAATGCCCACTGTGATACATGACCTGTTTAATCATAGCCTGTATTGCTGCATCGGTATAATGCTTGCAAAATGAATGCTTACAATTTCTCATCAACAGACTGTCTCAGACTCCACCCCTATCCGAAGTCGATAAACTTATCAATGCCGATCACCCACTGGATTACTTGGCGCGGATCTTTTAACAACTGGGGATGAATTTGTCGAAACACGCAGCAATATTTCGACGTCAGCAAGCAACTAATGCCACTGGACAACTGCTTGCCGAACCATGGAAAATACAGAAAGCTCCAGTGTTAATTCTAATGTTGATTAATTAGCAAACTATAATTAACTACAAACCCTTAGAACCGATGTCGCTGCAGGAGCTTGACCGGAAAGCTGTTTTTATTGGGTTCTTCTGGGAATGATACTTCATTGCAAAATGTAGCAATCGTTGTCGTGCACTGGCCTGTAAAACTAAGCACTTTGTACTCTCTTATTAAACGTAGGTCCAAAATCGTCAGTTACTTCGTCGTTTTCGTCCCTGAATACCACATTCTTGTTAAAAAAGCTCAACGATACTCATAAAAGCTTGAAGAAATATTCGGTGCATCGTCATCAGCAAAAAGCCAACCACCTACTGCCTGTTTGGGATTTTGTTCCAAAGTTGTCTGAAATGCGATCGATGCTGGTCATACGCTGTTAACCCACCGCCCATTTCCTGGATCACTTTATTATCGAGAACGTTCCGTAGTGTTAGCAATTCTTTCCGTGATGAGAATATTTGTCAGGATAATTTTACGAAATAATGAAATTCAAGAACAACGGATATTCTCTCGCCTCACAGGTAGGAAGAGGTTTCAATCCCTTCTCAAATGAGCAGGTAAGAGACTTCAGCAGCAAACCAAATCGGAACTGGAAAACAAAACTTGCGGTGGTAGAGGCTAAATCTTACGCATACCATCAGAGTAACCCTGGAAGCTCTACTGACCGTTGATACCCCTACTGTTCTGTGCAACGAAACCGGGCTGAACATCAAAGTGGACGTAGTAGTTGAAGCGATTCGAGGGCCAGAAACTTCGAAAATTGCACCAAGAAGAGAAACCTACAGATCTTGTGTATGATAAAATAAAAGCAACCAAACAAATGTCATATAATAAACATCAAGCGTCAAAGTAGCTATTAGATAAAACGGTGTCAGAAAATGTTCCATTTTCTCCAGAAGCACGACGCCTCCGTGGAGACTTCAGAAAGGCAGTTTTCATGCCGAGTGAAGCCAGAAAACAGCGGAAACGCTGATCGGAAATAGTCAACAATGCAACTATTTGCCAGGTTGAATATAATTGTAGGTGGAAGTGCTCTGCATATGACATCACTTCAGAATTGTTGTTAAGAATGGTAAAAGAAGAATAAGGGGAAAGATGGAAAGAAACATTTTGCAAGGAACGCACAAGGAAGTGTGCAAATTGACTACAGTTTAAACGGGAATGCTGGCGATTACTGCGTGTCAAAGATGGTTTTGAACTGCACTAATATGAAGTAATTCATGGCAAACCCCGGAAGTTTATTCCAGGCATTAAGTACCAGTTTTCTTGTCCTTTAAAGCATACTCCCTCCGGGTCTGAACTTTCTCTAAATTGTGCAATGGGGCAACATTTATGATAAACCCCTCGTAACCTGAAGGACTGCAATAAACCCCCGCTCAATCCGTGTTTCCTCAGAAAGCAGTTCCAGCTATTGGAGGCTATCCTAGTACGGCGAAGCTGCATAGCTGGACATGGGCTTGGTGAAGCGCTCCTGGACGTTTTTGATGATGGCCTGATCATTGACTCGAGTGGATGTCAAGGCATGCAATCCATATTCGAGGTGATATCTGATGATCGCCTGTAATAGGGAAACTGTTGCCCCGAGTTCGCGCGAATCCACCGATCTGCATAGTCTGTACAGTGTCTTCTGTGCACTGATTGCTTCCGCGGCAAATTTTGATGAAAGTTTGGACGATACGTAAATCAATACTTCTAGTTTCTTAATTCGCGCATCCGTTTGTGGACCCTTTAGGTTTTCTGGGTTAGTGAATCTATCTACAAGTAGCCCTTTGGGCAGTAACTGTCTGAATATAGCCGCATTAAGTGAAACTGCCCAAAGTAAAGCAAGTCTAGGGAAAACCTTTTTGTATCTGTATTCATGAGATCACTGCTGTGCAAATGACTTTGGCACTTTGTACTATCCGTGTTCTCATGTGCCTGAAAGTCCGTTTGTCATCAATCAGAGCTTTACTTTAGAACTCCCTGCTTTGGATCCCGCGTGATCCATGTATGATTCATTTGGAGTGACATCAGCTCTCGTTTTGAGTCACTTGGGATCACTCAATTGACCCTTTTTGTGCTTTTATATGGATTAACGTTATAAAGGCAGGGTTGGAGAAACATTCGTGTTTTGGATTTGGCATTCGGATTTGGCTGCATATCGCGCAAAAGCTGGTAACACTCAACGTTTAGTCCAGTTGCGCAGAGTATTGATATCTGTTGGCAATGCATCCTCCGCCGGATTTTCGACAATTTCAGCGTCATTCGCTAAGCAGAAGCATGGGAATATGGGCTCTAATGCCAGACCGTTCGTGAAAATCATGGGTATGAGTAGGCCCAGGTCTGAACTTTGGGGCACCCTACTGCGTGATAAGGTCTGGGAAAAGGTAGTTGCTTCAACCCTTACCCAGGACGTCCTTGGCCCCAAATAATCATCTGCCCCTTCAACGACCTACACTGTGAGGTTCAGTGACGGTAGCATGGCCGGAAGATGTGTTTGCCCAAGTGAAGCATCCTCTGGATGTCTAGACAGCGTACTACCAAATGTTCTCCTGTGCCATGTCATTCTGTCACTTCGTCCGGGAATGATAACATATGTGAGAGGCAAAAGCTCTCACTGGCGAATGCTTGCCGCTGAGGCTATTCACGCAGAGGTGATTGTATTTCGGACCGCCAATTATTCTCTCCATGAGTTTCATTACCAAGGACAACAGATCAACCGGTCTGTAAACATTATGCCTCATTCCTAAGGCCTATTTTATGAATTTACAAAACATCAGCCAGCCGCAAGATATTTTTGTCCTAGCTCCAACGACATGCGCAGTTGCTCACTTAGTGAACAGATAATGATGCTGGCTGGCAGTGCTAGAATGGTCGCATCGATACCATCCGACTTGGTCGTCCTATGCCTATTTAGACTGAGGTTGCTCACAATGAGAATGCTATACCCTGAACTTGCCACTTGTTTCAGGCAATCTAAGAACCAGGTTCTCTTACCCTCAGTAAGGGACAGACTTCAGTAAGCACAGAGGATGTTGCGCTTCTCCTTACAATGGATATCGGCGCGGTAACTGAATAAATAAACAGGAAGACAAGAACGTCCCTGTAAATGTTAAATGTATTGAGTTGCCAGTAGTGGGGCTCCTGACACCCTGTTTTTCTTGTCTACACACGCGATATCCTTGTGGACAGTGCAGACCTAAGTCCACCTGACTGCTTAGCCAAGTCACACCCACCTTCTCTGAAATCGATGTCGTTGGCATTCTCTGGCAACCCCTTTCACTTGTTGTTTATACTACAGTCATTGCTGATGAAAACACCCTTTCTTCTGACCGCCTGAATGACTCAACCTTCCCACGTCATTGGCCTTAAGCTTCATGTCCGAGTGCCGAATCCCATTTTGCTTTTGTGACCACCACAGTGCTTTCTGTGATGACTGAACATTCTGATCTGCCCCTAAGCTCACAGTTACCAGCCAGAATGTTCCACGGGAATGAAATTCCCGAATGGCCTCACAGGAACTGAAGAGGTTATCGATTTTAGGTTAATTCTGGGCGGTCTTTTTATGGGACCGCATCGGCTGTGTAGGTTCGTTCTGAATTTTCTAAGACCTTCTCTTGGTAGATTAGACGAACATCCGCATGATAGTATGCGCGTGAACCTTCTGGATGGGCACAAGGAGTTCTCCGAACCACGGTTTCCCAAACTGCACCGACACCGGCCTTTCTGCAGGGCCCCTGCCTGCATTGTTGAACTTCCACTTCCCTAGCCTCAAAACTTTTAATGGCACATGTGCAGGATTGTCTATCATTTGCTGAAGATCTGTAACCCTTTGACCAAAGCATCAATCGCTGCGGTGCGATTGCCTGGAGCAGGGCTATTCAATTTCATTGATCACCATGTTCCGTTGTCTACCAAGAGCTACTTTCGCGTAGAACTTCAGCTGATCGGCCGCCTTTTTATGTCAACGTCGTTCGATGGTCTGTAAACTTCTTTCTGTTGGGAGACGACGAGAATAAGTTTTGACACTCTGGGGTAAGATGGCTAGGTAAACGATATTTTTGTCTTAGTTGGCTCTTTCAGTTTCACTGTATAGTACATCGACGCCTTCATTTTTTCCACTTTCACGGGCTGAAACTTTTAAGACGAGTTAAAACAGATGGGGTGCAGATCCCTTGGGTAACGGCAGATTTTGGCGTAGTTCCGGTGACTGATACCATTTATTAGACAATCCTTTAACCGAGTTTTCAGTTGGCCACCAAAAATACCTTTAGCTGCACGAGTTTATGGTTGCAGAAGTAGATCGCAAATAGTTCAATCGAGTTTCCGCATCAAGTTATGAAAATAGGTTCTTTCACTGCTTTATATTTTGTTAGGCAAATTTGCGCCAACAAGAGAAATTTTATTGACACGTATTTCTGAGACACCAGAGTCTTTGAAAGAGCAAGACTGTTGATGAGCGCGTAAGTTTCTTTCTTAGTAAATGACAAAAACTAGTTTGTTTAGTCCCTTGAGCATTTCCACTAGCAGTGCACCACACATTTTTCAAATTTTCAATTGCTCACAATTAAGGATTGACATCTCTACTTTCAAGGACAGATCTTTCAATTTTGTGGCCCATTTAAAGCACGGCGCCAGTTTAAATTTATGAATCAATGATGAATAACCTGGTCCCAAATAGATCAATTCCAAACCAACATTCAAACCCTGAAACAGTAGAATACACTAACTGAGCATAAAATGTATTCGTCATTCAACAAAACGTTCATGTCGTTGCTAACCAGGAGTGTAAACAGAATTTGCCTGAATCATGAACTATTCCATTTAGTCAATACACCGCACTAATTTCACCCAATGCTTTTGTTCGGAGGGTTGTGAGCAACATCGTGCTCGTTTGGAAGAGACAGTAATCCTCTGTTTCTTAGCGTGCAAACTCCGATACTATTACACAGCCAACATGGCTTAAAAATAAACAGTACTGAATGCTCGTTTTCTAAATAATCATCAGTATTAAAAATGCGTGATCCTTCAACCTTTATCTACAGAAAAATATTGTTGAAGTAAAAATTAGTCCACATTATTTATGGTTTTGCTTCCACTGACATACGAAAACTGACATTAAATTATGGGATAAAATGAATTGCACATTTTTGGCATGCGCAGGAGTTTCCGATATTTGTCTGGAAGTGCAAAATGGCAGTCTTTGATTGACGCAAGCTATCGGAGGTAACAACACATCCGATATTACAGGCGTTGGCCCAAGACATCCATACCGGATCTGGAAAACGTTTTGACTGCCCACCCGATTCGCACGTTAGCTATAACGCATTCATTCCCATGCCACACCTACATAAATTTATCAGTTCTACTTAGACCCCCATTCATGCCCACCCCGTTGCCTAAGTGTCACATACTCGGCCATTTTCAACATCATTAGGCGCTTCATTGTAGATAAAACGTGCTTGGGTGAAGGCATACGGAAGAATCCATTTCGTAAACATTCCAGCATCAGCCTGTTACGATAACATAGTGAGTCTCATTTTGTCCACCAAATCAATTTCGCGTCGGGGACTTGCTTGGGCTCTAAATGGGATTCGTGAAGAAGTCAGTTACAGCAAGAAATTAGATCGACAAAGCAACTCCAGCCCAGAGTCTTTGGACCTGACTAAATTGCGGTACGGCCAGGTGATCAGTTGAAGCACCTGGACTGCTACACTCCTAAGAGCTACCCGTCGCAATTCGTGGCTCCTCTATTGCGTTTTTAGTATGTGGTGATATTAATCTTTCGGAGATAATTTATTATTTCCAAGCACCATTTGTTCCTGGCTCAGTGCTGGCAATCGACGTTGATTTTTCGATGTTTCTTGGTTGCTTTAGGCTTACTCCACAGAACCAGTGTACGTTCCCGTTAGTGTTGCAATTCAGAGTCTTTGTTTTTGAATCGCGGGGACCATTCAGGAATTCCCTACCTCTATTAGCCTGGGCGTTTATTGTTGTGTCAGTGCTAATTCTAAGCCACGATTTGCGCAACGCAGTACCCACATCTAGTTGTCGACTTGAGACTTCGCTATTCTATCCACTTTTTCAAGTCACATTTTCGAACTGAGCCGTAAGGTACTATTAGATTTTCATTCCGGAAGTTCTCTAAAAATCTGTCTGAAGGAGTCTAACACTCACCAATACGTTCCCATTCATAGTAGTGCACATAGTACAACTGGAAATTTTCATGGTCAAACAAGTGAGGAAAGTGGCGTCAACAATAATCTTGCAAGGCCGGTAAAGCAAGTTGAGGGAGTTTGATGACTAGTCTTCTTCCTTAAGTGCTTCCCAATAATGTTTGGCCACCATCTTCATCCCGAAGTTTACAGTAACCAACTTTTATGTCTGAACTACCACCCGGCATGTTGCAGACCTACCCATTGAAGCATGCTATTTATGCTGACAGTGCTATAATGCTAAGACTACTGTGGGTAATTTAAAGCAGTAAACCACTTAGGCTTCCCGTACTGCGTTATTTAGTCTGGCCCAAGTGATAACACACAAAGAAGGGTTTGCATGCAAACCAAAGGATAACGACAGCAGAGAGCGCAATAATCCCAGGTTAAAGATACGCATTTTCTTCATCACCATCAGGTTATAGTTGTTGATTTTTGGCTATGCTGTCTTCCTTCAAACGATTGTCTTCGTTCAAAATCTCTTCATTGACGCTTTACTTGTGATTCCTGCAGCTACTGCTTTCCCCAGACTGACTTCCGAAGTAGATCACTATCCATTACACAATCTGAAAGCAACTTAATTTACAGGCCACCGCCATATAAAATTAAGAGAAATGCGCAAAATACACGCCTTCCGAAAAACAAACGTAAATCGCACGGTTTTGAAAAACAAACGTATCCTTAAAAATTTAAAACGTCAATGCAAAATGCGGGCATATTGCAATAAGGTGACCGGTGTCAATATGCGACGCCAGAGAAGTACGGCTGGTTGCGCAAAATAGGGAGACATAGATACCCAAAATTTCAAATCTAAGCAATTTTAAAGTTCACTGAAACGGGCTACGCGTTTGACCTAGCATTTCGAAAACTCCCTCAATGAACCCTATTCAGCGAAATCTAAGCATTCAAAAAGGGCGAATGATGAGCACTGTCTCGAAGGCTGGAGCCCAGTATAAACATGAAGGCTAAAAAATTCCTTGTGATGCAGCTATCTGTCGAAAAACAACTACTGATAGAAATTGAAAGGAAGATGACAGCCGTGCAAAACGTATCTAAGCGCAGTTGATTAGGACTCTCGGGGGTGGCGAATGACGAAATGATTAAATATATGACCGGAATAGTTCTAAATAACGTGGGCGGTGCGAAGGGAATTACAAGGAGAGGTGAAGAATCAAATACTGATGAAGGGCAGGTGAATTACATGTAGCTTTCCCAGGGATATGATGGAGATAGATTTGAAGAACAGGAATGCAGACAATGGTTATCCGGAGAGAACCGTCATACATGGGGTAGAAAACTGTACACCAGGTTTAAATAACAAACGTTACATTTATTTTGCTTTTGGAATGTGGTTCATTTGTTGCAAGCTTTGTTGCTCGAAGCATCGGTTAGGGCTCGATCACTGTGTATATTTTAGTAGCAGGAGATTGAATGTTTTCATGAAATAATTCACCATGTGATATCATCGCTCAACTCACCATAAAGAAACCATGGAAGCACTGTATAGCTATTTCATCCTTGTTAGGAATCATCAGCAATGCATATCCACCGCGTCCGAACTGGGACACGAACCCGAGAAGAACGGTTCTGAGTCGAACGCCTTAGCCATTACGCTACCGGGCAGTCTCTGAACGGCTTGTTGAACTTCACTAAAATGTACCAAATAATCAAGCTCTGTAGGTCATATCCAAAGCCTTCGTCGTACTTAGATTACCTGCAGAGAAGTCATCTATCAGTAGGGGTCGATCGCTGTGAGCTAACGGACAGTAACCGTGCAAATCAGTGACGGATAAGTGCGACATCATGTGGTGAAGTTCAACAAGCCGTTCAGAGACTGCCCGGTAGCGTAATGGCTAAGGCGTTCGACTCAGAACCGTTCTTCTCGGGTTCGTGTCCCAGTTCGGACGCGGTGGATATGCATTGCTGATGATTCCTAACAAGGATGAAATAGCTATACAGTGCTTCCATGGTTTCTTTATGGTGAGTTGAGCGATGATATCACATGGTGAATTATTTCATGAAACGGGATTCCTCAGTAGATAGAATAGAGAAGATTAAAGACAGTGGCCAGGTGCTAGTAATGTATTATGTATATCGTGGCGCTGAACTAGCACCGATATGACAACACACGGAAGTAGGCCACAGCAGAAGCGGTCGGGTAATATGCCTGGCTCCAAGGTGACGACTAGGAGACTTGCGGCACTGCTGGAACCGTACACTTTGTGTGCGCTAAAACGGATTAGGCAAATATACTAAAAATTCGATATCTACTGGCAGCGCTGTCCTAAGAGCAAATGGTGTTTATAAATAAAACATTCGCCAAAATATAGATGTCATCATACAGCCACTATGCTAGAAATTTGGTCTGTTTTTTTACTGTGAGTTTCGAGCGTTTGTCCGAACAAAACTCATGGAATCATGTGCTGATTTACGTTGTCCTCAACAAGTAATAATATCTCTTTCCTATGCTACCAACTGTTACTTTTTGTTGTTAACTTAGTCAGTGTTATACCCATTTTTTGCTTTACTGCATCAGGCTGAAAACTCACTGTTAAACCTATGCCATCATTTTGCTTTGGGCCATTGTCAGACAGTACCGTTTTCCGGGACCTTTTAAGCGATTTTCGACTTGGTCTCTTTTCGAGATACTCGCTGCTTGAAACACACCCACAGATGCCGCATAACTCTCTACAGCTTTTCGGTTTTTTTCGGACGTTCCATTGCTGTTATATCCTCCAGGACTGGAGTTTTATTTGCTATTTCTTGTCTTTCCGATAGACAGTGCCTCTGCTAAAATAGTGCTAAACTGAAGATGTAATTCAGCTCTGCAAATAAAGTGCGAAATAAACAATTCGCACTTGACGGTGTTCCATCTTAGGCAACTCTAGGCATACAAAAACAAAAGAAACAAACCCCACGTCCCAGTTGATACTGCAAGCCGACAGCGACAGCCCAGCGAGCGACTACATATTCATTCAAACAAACCAAAAGTTCCAAATAGAACTGTCGACCTCGACCAGAAAAGAGTAAGTGTCTAGCTGATCATGGTGGAGGGTGGTTTGTGTTACTGGATGCATCTCCTTTCACTGGTTGGAGTCTAGGGTAACCATTGTTTGTGGCAGTAACAGCTGCTTTGATGTACCTTCCAATTTAAGTCCCAAAACGGATGGGGGTTTAAGTAATGGACGCCCATCTGGGAGCAGTTTGCAAGATATTAAGGGGTATTTGCTCTTCTGATTTTTTTGGGCTACATACCTAGTCTGGGTTTCAAAGTTTTGATTTCCGAGCTAAAATTTTTAGCATCTCAGTAGCAGAAGCTGCAGGCACTCTGCCAAGAACAACGCCTCTCTTTACTTGACCTTCACCAGAGAATAGAATCATTTGGGTTAGCTGACAGCTTTTCTACTCTCAGAAGAATATGTAAAGCCTAAAGAAACGGCTCCAAAGTTCGATTAGGAAGACAGTTTGGATATTAATGACGAAAACAATGACAATTTAATAGTAGATTTTATAAAGACCGCCGCCGTACCACTCACTTAGGCAATATAAAGCTGTCTCCTCGGAGTAGGTCTAGCCAGGTTCTATTTGAGTAAATTCGACGAGGAGCCTACCGCTCAAAAAAAAAATTTATTCGCTAGCCCAAAGTTAATACAAATCTCAAAGCGCAGGATGATAGAGGGCATCTACTTCTCCCGCGTAGATAAGGCTCCAGAAACGATCAAAGAACATGCCAAACTGCCTCTCACCCGGGATGATTTAAAAGCTTGGACCATCCCGATTTAGTGATCTACACGAGGTTGAACGTTCATTAATAGACGGTCTGCCAAAGACTTTTGTGGTAGAAAAATCGATCGGGAGTCAATAGCAAGGTTGGTCATGTAAATGGAATTTTTGAAGGATGCCCACGGTCAAACGAATTGCGGAGCTAACCTACACCAAACGCGGATGCCGTGAAACAGTACATTTCACTGCGAAGGCAAACAGATTTACATCAATAATTGAGAAGGTTAAGATGTTTGCGAGCGTCAGTTACACGAATCGGCTAAGTCCCCATTAAGGACAACGGCCGCGAATGATAGTCAATCTGAGGAAGTGTCAAACCAGAGCGATATCGGGTGATGGCTAGCCACCGTTCCAAATTCTTCTATCCAGTAAGTCATTCCTTTCTTCACATTCGTATCTTCTGCCCCAACAACCTCAAAGAAGGCCAACCAAGATGAACCGGCATAAGGTCTCGCTTCGTTAAATAACCACTCCGCATTTTTATAGTTAGTTTTATTTAAATAGTTGCGCCTGTGTGGCTGCCACTATCACATCGGTTTCTCGAGTTACTAATTGATTGACCCAATTCGTCTGACGCATTCCACATAACTACATTAATGTGGTTCCCATGCTACCTTGGTTG
This sequence comes from Fasciolopsis buskii, assembly GCA_008360955.1. NCBI lineage: Eukaryota > Metazoa > Platyhelminthes > Trematoda > Plagiorchiida > Fasciolidae > Fasciolopsis > Fasciolopsis buskii. Next base: position 40,490 of record LUCM01009983.1, read on the forward strand.
ATTGGCACACGTCACGGTAGACCTTCTCAATGTGATTATCCGCGCTCTTTTCCTCACATCACGCCACCATTTCAGCCGGAAGCCACTTAGACAGCTTGATTTTAATCTGGTCTTATCGTCCTCAATCTCGTCTGTTTCATGGCAGAATTTCATCTGCGTGTATTGATTATGATTCGTTAGACGTAGCCCACCAGCGGTCACTAATGCCAGGTCTGTCAGAGGCAAGCACCTATTTGCAGCGGCCACGATTGGACAAATCGTGTGTTGGGCCCGTGAATTCCGGGTCTGGATGGACGATCAGCATACAGAATGGTGACGAAGACCCTTCCTAAAAATGTGTATTGTACAGCAGTACCCACTCATTATTTGCCTGATTACGGTTTCTGGCGTTTGATCCTCAAGACTGCGAACGTGGGCAGGGCGACGCTCGGGATTTGTGTGTCCAAGAAAGATAAACTAGGGTGTGTGTGTTGGGCTAACACCACCTGCGAAGTCACCCATTGAGGAGCGGAAACCACAAAATTCCTCACGTGGATGTCGGGCCTTTCTCAGTAGACGGCAAAACATTGGTTTGAGAACTAATTATTAAAAAGAGCCCATGGTTCGGTGGTCACACCTATTATCAGCCTTCCTTCAAAAAGGCTCAGTCTGCCACGACTCCATAAGGTTTTCCCCATTGTATGCAGGATTGAGTTGACGGCGGACAATAGGGGGAGTGGGCTCGGAGTATACATAACGGGAAGCCCCATTTACTCTAGCCACCACGAATGTGCAAGCCATCTTGTGACACGTCCTTCTAGGTTGGGATCCTGTGTGAATGGTCTGCATGCCACTGATAAATTAGAAAATTTGACAACAGTGATGAAAAGAAGGAACCCAAACCCTTCCTAAGCTTTCCTAATCCTTCTAACGCAACAGCTCCCTAGAGTACTTTTCCACGTCGTCTACGACTGGCGCTAGCAGAACTTGTCCTTATAAGTCTGTCTCACTCACCCGGAAACGTTTGCGCATTACCCAGCACACGGAGTGCTAAAACGCCCCCAAAACGGTCCGCTGGAACCGTTTTCAAATTAGCATTATATAAAACGACATTTTATATTTTTAATAGCAAGGTCATAATCTGAACATTTCCAGTTTTTATTTTTCTCCGAAAGCTGAAACATAGTACATTAATGATTTCATAATCTGAGCATAGCTGTTGGAAACTTTAGGAAATACAGATACTTAACTGCATGAATAGGCCATAGCTGATGATTTCCTCTCACGAAAATTCCAAAGATTATAGAATTTACAAAGAAATGCTCTTTGAGGCCTCCAATGTTCTGGCCAGTCGTAATACGCGATTTTAATGAGGTCCAGTGGTGGACGTCATTCGATCTCGCGACCAGGTGGTGATTGCTTGCTACGCGTGAGTTTCGCTGTTGTGGCCATGATTTTTGTCATTTTAATATTGACTAGATGCGCGGGTTTCCTTGTTGATTGCTTGAACTTGTGTTACTTGTGTTCGAGGATATCTTGTGGACTGTCATTATTAAAACCGTTGTATTTATTTGCACATAAATATGACATTCGGGCTACGTTTTTGATTACGAGTTACCTTTACCATTTAGTGCTTAATTCCGCTCTCCCAGTTGTAAAACTTACTTGTTATCTGATATATATTATTGTTGGCCATCTGGATGGCACCCCTGGAGAATGACGTTTGCCGGTTTACGAAACTTACTTAGATGAGGGAACAGTATTTATTAGAGACTCAATTACATATTTTGCTTGTCAGATTCATGACTAAGGTGGTTTCCTGGAAAGCATTGCCCAACCCATTTTCCTCTCCCATTTCATTTTGGAGTTTCTGTTTTTTCCATTGTGTCCATGTAAAGAATGTACGACATCAATTTCTCTGTAAGGTTCCGCTGTCTGGAAATTTCGCTATAAATATCACGGTAAGAAATGAGTCCACAAATAGCTTCAGGTCGTGTTTATGCACTTGCTCATTCCATAACATCGGTGTGGAGACAAAGAGGGGAAGCGCTGAGGGTTGCTCGCACCGAGGTAGAACCGCTACAGCCATCAGACTACGTACAATGGATGAGAGATCGATGCGGTGTGGTTCTTGAGCTTTCCGATTTTCACAATAAATAAGCTATTGCACGACGTCTCCTCACTCAGGCTTAACCTGTGGAGATTTAATGGGATCATGTGTGGTGCATTCAAACGGGGAGCCAGATGTATGGGAAAGTTTTTAGGGGCAAAACAGTTTTGTGCCACTAAATGATTTTAGTGAGGAGAAAATAGAGGAAGTAATCAAGGACGTTGCCGCATCAACTAGCGGCGCACATGATTCCTAGTTGAATGATCCAGCACAGGGCATCCGCAAATCAGATATTTATATAATGACATTATGTAATTTTAGCTTCCAGCGCAGAAACCCTGGTCCGAACTCAAAGCAGAAACATGGACGTTAAAGGTCAGTTATACTTAAGGATTAGAGTTTTGCTGTGAACAGTCTTGGTTCCTGTGATATCCATAATTTCTGCCACGAGTGAAACAGCGTTGCAAATGCATTTATCAGTGGAGGTGACCAGAACCCATATTAGGACCATGTAGTGAGTTGCACTTAAAAATCTATTAATTTTAGGGCCCAATTTCTCACAAACTGATAGACATCAACGTTCGGTGATGGAACTCGGGATTTCATGATTCAGTTACTGACAGCATCCGTCCTGTGTCAGCTGAACAAGAAAGGTGCCCATGAAAAAACGGCTTTGTCTAGCACGAAGGTTTGTGCATTGGTAATAGGTGAGCTCACCTTTGTGTTGCTTCCAGCTTCTACATGTCATCTGCCATATAGGCCGCCAAGGAGCCGCCGTACAAACAATATAAGAAAAGATGAGACGGTGTGTCCAACGCTGCAGGTACTCCGTTAAAAACGACCTCAGAAACTCAGGTCATTGGTTTTCAATGTCCCTTGACGACGAAGAGTTACCTGCTAGGAGCTTTTAAAGTAATCTTCATTAAGAAATGAGATATATTTATCCAAAATGAAAGCAAAGACGATGTATATATCTGTCGATTTGATATATATATATATATCTGTAATTTGCGGCTTAATTTTTGCAGTCACATAACGTTTGCTACTCTCAGTTTATATCGCCGCCATTAACGTCATCCGTCAGTGTGATAAGGTAAAAATGCCACCTCCCATTTTGTTGTTCGCACTGAAAGAAGTTTGCAGGAAAAGTTTTCACCAACGGCCGTCTGACAAAATAAGCTAGAACCAAAGAACTGCCACTTCATTGTGCACTTTAATTCCTAAGCTTGTTAATGAGGGATACATTGTTCCTGACGGTTCCAGCTACGTGCGTGGTGCATCGCGAAAGTTAAAAGTGCACGTCGGACAGTTAGAGTATGTGTTAGGTAGCAGAATTTAATTTCGACTTAGGCCTTTTACGCAGGTAAGTAGATTATTTCCGTATTACGACTAATAAATACCCATGGACATATGTCAATAGCATGATGTAGTTTACCTTGCATTTGCAGGCGCAGTTTTGTTGTTCGGCGAACAGCTGCCTATTTCTCGTTAGCTTCATCGTTAGCAGATGAATTTATATGGAGTAATAATGTCATCGTCAGCACAGTTACCCATGTGTTAAGCAAATAAAGGACTATTTATGACCAGCTGCATGCACCAAGTTCATGCCTACCTTCCTTTCGTTTCAGGATATGGGAGACCTGCAAATGACTGCTCAAACGTCAATGGACTAAAAACCACGCAACCGGACAGCATTTGATGTACATTGTCCAAGTAATATTTTACTACACTTCCGTATATCAACACTGGTCTTATTTTGTTTTGCTGCAGACCGTTGCACTAGATAAAGGGCAGTTGGGTATACAGACCGACAGAGGAAAAGTATGGGCGTCCTCTAATCGATTTTAGATTTATATTGCGCGTCATAGGATTTCTTTGTTCCGGCGTTTATATTAGGATCTTAGTCGGCCTTCATTGAGAGGTTTTGTGGGTCAGTGTTGTAAAATGCATACCGGGTGTTTGCCAAAGTTTTGCAAAACACCCCCAAAATGACCACTGGTTGTTGCGAAGTTGGCTTCAGGGTCTGTGAGGCGTCGATCTGGGTACTGTTTTGGGGCGTCTACGCTGACTGGGTTTCAGCTTCCACCCCAGCAAAATCATTTAACACATTCCGAATAAGAATGTCTTCTGGCAACGGCAACTTATTATCCTCGGTAGTTCCCAGATTTGGATGACTTGATGTTCCAGTTCTCCTATTTAATTTAGGTAATTTGTCCATGGATTACAGTTTTTATCTCTTCTAGTGGAAAACTGCAACCGTACTTATCCAGTAGAACAGATTTCAGCTACATTCAGCTGACTAAGGGCCAATTAATTTCATCGTACTAACGTCGAGAATCATGGGGATATTGGTTAGTGCTAAGCTTGACAATCAAAATAGAGCAGCAAGGCTCTTTAAAAACCCGCATTTCGCAACCTAGATCACTAATTCCTTAACACGGCCGCGAATAATGGTGAGGCACTGATCGCCCTCTACATAGTCATGCGTACGGCCCTTTAACGTACATCTCATATTCGCTTGCCAGCAAAGGCCAAGCCTTACAATATCACTGGCAGCTTCCACTCTTGGATGTGAATTTTAACTACTTCTAAACTGCTCCCTAGAACCAGCAAAGCGAATCAGGGCAGCGCACAGAATCTGCCAAGTTTTTTCTACATGTGAATGTCCAGCTCTCCAGTCTCCAACATGGGACCCCTTTCCACTGTGCAAACGACGTACAACCTCTACTTTTTGATCCCACTACCTTAGGTACTGCATCGCAGAAAGCAGGCTGGAGTTTTACTCAAACAATTTTTTAAAACTACGTGATCAAAGAAGCCTTCTGCCGGGGTGGGATTTATTTTCATTTCTATATGCTTCATTCAACCCAAAGCTCTCTATCCCGGAGAGCAGTAGACTTCTTTTTGGCTCAAGGCCCGTCAAATGGGGTTAAAATACTTCCCCAATTGCAACTTTCAAGGCATCCTGGCGTGCATTTCCGCAGATTTCCTAGGCTCGTTAGACAGGCAAACAGGAGTGTAAGCAGGACAATTATGTGGTCCATGATAGTCCACTATTAGAATATGGTGCCACTGTGTACTGTAACATGCACCACTGCGACGGAATAGCCACTGGATAAGTGTAAAATGACTACAGGAAACCCGTCCAAAATATAGTTTTAAGTGGAGATACCTTTTGTTGGAAGTGGAGTGACTCTGGTTCTGCGGAATAAAAATCAATGTGCATTTATTCGTTCTTTAATAGTGGCTTCGTATGAATCCTCTCCATGCTGAGAGAATCTATCAGAATCACGCAATCCCTTCGAAGTTAGAGTTACACGGCCCCTTCCCCATCTGTCAAAAAACAGCCCGTTTTCATTCTTTTCAAATGGTCATTGATGTGGAATAGGTTTCCAGCTAAGACGCAAGGTACCGTAAACTTACTTCGGTTCAAAAAACGGTTAATCAGCACCTTGAATATTTCCCAAGCATTCCCAGCAATCGATCCCTACAGCTTGTAGCGGAACGTGGATTTGTTCCTCCAGAGAACTTGTTTAACTGAAAGTTGACCGCTAAGCGCGGTCACCATTTGCGCGTAACTCATGCACGCCTGACTCGCACGCTGTTCTCAAAATATACTCAGCCTGCCATCACTCCCGACTGTCTTTTCCTTGTACCGGTCAAGTGCCAGGGATGCCAGTCCTGCAGTCGTACGGAGCCGAGTAAGAGTGGCGCACAAGTGGTCACAAAGGTTAAGGGCTAGCAAACGTAATACGAGATTCGCGGTAGGACAATCCATTCTACAATCCCATTCAACAAAACTTACATTGTAGATTTGGTATTTCTAACACTAGCGAGATTCAAGCTCACCCCCTGCATCTGACTTTTGGGGTCACTAACGTGCGTCTTGGCCTGTTATCCGTGTAATGCGCCGCTTTTGTCGTTTACATAATTTCACTCCCAGTTTTCCCAGGAGTGGCAACACCCCACCATCCTGGCCATTCGCCCCTACTCTTGCGTACTCCGCCAGTTGTACTTACGTCTTTTGATCCGCGCAATTACTTGGTCAACAGTCAAACAGCTTACCTTCTTTCTGTTGCCATATTTTGGAAGGTGTCTTTATTTCTGTATCATAGACCCGCAAGATCAAGCAAGTCTTTTACCCGCCCCCTCCCCTGTTCGTCAATATTTGCACTACAGTTCCGTTTCCTATTTTTACCAGACCCTGAACATTTTTTCGACCTTCCTGTCCGTATTTTGCCATTTTCCAATAACCCTTTCCCTTCAGATTTTTCAATCTGCAATGCTCTGCTCCCAGTACTCGGCCCTTTCGCCACGAATTAAACGATTTCTCATTTATTTGACGCTCTTGGTGAGATAGTCGAAACCTGGACGCTATCTCTACCCTTTCTGAACCTGTTTTCACTCGGCTCCTCTCCAGGTCCAGTGACCACCTTTCCCACCCTCGGCAGTTTCGACTCCTTTTTACCCTGCAAGCAGCGGTAAATTCAAGGAAACCAAGCTAACTCCCTCGGCCATGCTAGCCTGCCTCTACCCTTCGCCTCCATCGCTCACCCCCCAGTAAATTCAGAAGCCCGCCAGTTGAATGGTTTTCTATCTGTCCGTCTTAATCTGTTCAATGTGGCCCTCAGTGTGTCACTTTTAATAACGGTTGCCCTAACAATAAATATGACACTAAAATGGTCAGCCTGGTGTACGGAATTAAATGATGGAATATACCACATCCCATTTTCGGTGCAGTTTCTAGCCTGCTTCTTTCATCTCTTTATATAGGGTGTCCACTCGTTTTGTGGTCACGCCGACGCGCCATTGCAAAGTTTACTGGCTGAGTCATCGTAAGGGCGGTCGTCGCCCACGCACAGCTGGTAACTATGCATCATTGTGGACCACCGCCTGAACTGCATTAACAAGTATTTGGTGCCAAAATATGCCGTAATTAATCCTTGCCACAGAATTCGCCCTTTCTTAAAATCATTCTGGTTCTGCATTAATTATCCTACAACAGCTGTTTATGCGCAATTCGCAAACCGACTCCAAATCTGCCGCAACCAATGGGTAAATTAGGCATCCCACAATAACTTTCCTATCATCAGAACTTAGCCATTGTCTTTGCCCGATCCCCTGGTGCTGCCTTTTTTTAGCAAACGAAAACAAACAAAATGATGTGTTTGACTTAGAGTTAGTTTAATGAAACTTGCTTTTTCCGTATATTTTTTCTGCAGTCCAATTTGTCCATTATATTGCCTTGCATACCGCCAACTGCTTGTTTGTCGCGCTTCAACAGCTTTGTGCTCTATTCCTTCTGACTTGACTGAAACTCCAGGCAATACTCGTGGTCTCTGGCGGCAAATTTACCCTCTGGCAATACCGCGTCAACTCATGTTAACTGGGATAATCCGCTCCATGTGCTTGAATATATTCAGTCTTTTCTCCCATTTCCACACGGTTTTCAAGCCATCATAGCCGATCTTCTTGAGTTCCTACAAAACATTCACCGTTTCGCTCCGTCTGATCGCGAGCGATTGTCTATATGACTCCCAAATTAAATTTATTTTCCATCCTTTTTTTAATTTTCTCAATACCCTAACGCTTGTGTCAGCTGTTGCTCACATGTTGGGCACCAAACATACCCCGTCTGTCTAGGTCGCTCTTACGGGCCAATTTGCCTTGACAATAAAAGCCTTGCGCAAATGAGCAAAGCTGCGCATTGTTGTCCACTTTCCCGCTCAAAGTCCCAACTTATCACTCTTTTTAAAATGCTCTTACTCTAACTTGTAAATAAGCATTTTTATCCTCCGATTTAGTTGTACAATATGATTATGCAGCCTGCTTGTCTCTAGGTAGACCACGAAAAATATGTCGGTTTGCGGTTGTTGTTATCATTTACTTGACCTTCAGGTAAAAAGGATGGAGGATTCTGCATTGATGAGGCTGCCACAGACTTTCATTAGATGGTCACTATACTGGAATATTTTAACTCCCCTTCCAAATTAGCTGGGTCAAAGAAAGCTCCCTCAGTATTGCCAGTAGTGAGGAGTTCTCAACATGCGGAAATGTAATCTAAGAAGCACTGGGTATAAGTGATCAGTGCGGAGCAAATGACATTCAGTGCAACAACTGCTGCACCAAACGTCAAACGTTGCCAAGATTTTTGTTCGAATTAACGGAATTGGCCTGAGAAATGTGGCAGCCACCATGCCTTGGACCCCAAAAAGCCCAAATCTGCCAGTCGATCATAGGTGGGCTGTGATATGCAGAGAACGATTCCAGCTAACTGAGAAAGTTTCTGCCCCAGCGGCCAAGCGAATGAATGCCCACTGTTCCGGTTGAAGTTTGAGAAAGATCGACTAAATCTCGGTAGTAATCATGTATTCTTTACGGCGATCACAATCCCCCTTTTTTCCCAGGGCCGCATAATGCAAAGTTGGGACCAGTGCTGCAAGGGGATGCTATTTGTCAGTGGGAAACGAAATTAGCCTGGGTATACAGGCAAATCCCCAGAAGTTCCATGCATAAATGCAAACTGAGAAGGTCATGCGTGAATGTGCATGGAACATGGAGGAGGTTGATGGATGTTCGGTTCTATCGGATAAAGAACAGGTCAAAGCGTGCCGCCAGAAGCAATCCCACTTTACCGGGGTCTCTTAATAGAACATAAGAGGGACAACTAAATGTGTTCATCCAGTTCAACAGGAATTGATGTGAAGACCAAAAATGCTGAACGACTGCAAATCGGCAGGACTAATTTGCGCCCATAGAGCTGATGTCCAACCGATGGATTGTATCCTATCCAGGCATGTAACAGAGCTCCACAGAGCACCCCTCAGCCAGAACAGCTCACATCTGACTGGGGAGTGGCTATAATGGTGAAAGTAAACAGATCAGGTCCTAAGCAACATACCGACAACGGCGGGCCGGTAAGTATTGCTTCATTTATGTGTAAAACCCTGGAAAGAATAACTGGGGACAAATTTTACTGGCAACCTGAAAATATAATGTTGAGCATGGTGCATTACGGGTTTGTCAAACACTTGTCACGCCTAGGGAATTTCTTGATATTTTTCGACAAGGCAACTCACTGCATGGATAAGAACAAAGCACTCGAGATCTGTTTTTCGGACTTTGGTAAATACTTCGATTTCTTGATTAATCTTCTGCGAAGGCCATAAAATGGAAATCTTTGATGTTAACGGATCAGACAGACAATGGAAAGGCCGCCTCCAGAAGTCGTATCTTTGGAGTTCACATCGATGACCAAAAATGCATTCACCGGTGGAGTACTTCATGGCTGTTTTTGGATCCCCACCGTTCCTCCTGTTTGTGAATAAATTGCCACAAGAACTGTCCAAACTATGCCTCATCTTCGCAGATGAAATCGAAATTGCAGGGATAGAGATACTACATGGTTCAGAAGTAGTGAAAAGATAACCGACTCGAGGGAACGTGCCGGCAAATATTGACAGCTGTCAGTTGCTGGAACTAAACGTAAACCAAGTTAGCGAAAATTGCTTGTTAGCGTATCGCAAGTCTAAGACTTAACAGTTACTTCCAGGCAAAACCTTCAGTTTTCAAGCCAGTATCAGACGGTTGCCAAAGGGAACACAGAAACATTGACTAGAAGGCGTACGGCAGTATCACGCGATTAAAACGCGTTTCCGACCATGAATAAGGAGCTGGTCCATCCCCCCAATACTATGCACGAATCTAACTACTATAATATGGCAAAGATATGGGGTATTGAGAGGAAATCCAAGGCTGAACAACCATAGAGGTGGATGGGCGTCAAGGAAAGTCTTATGTACACAGACCTTGGACCTTGGTCTCAATTCGGTGGAACGTAGTCAAAGGAGAGTAGGCTTGATAAAAACTTTTAAGAATACAGAGGACCTAAAACTGCATGAGGACCACTGCCTCTTTGAGTTACCTCCCATTTTGGCAAAAATGGATATGGTGTGAAACTACGAAAGATCAACTGTAGGCTAGGAATGAGAGCCAAATTTATCGCACCCCGGATTTTGGCGCCCAGAAACAGAATGAAGTGGATTGCTGTTCACCGTTCGTCAGTGAAAGCGGCTCTAGATCCATGATTGTGTAATGTAACTTTGAATTCAGCAACATGAATGGATTACGGGCAACTGGTCTCTTTTCCTTTCCTTGCACCAAATGGGTAAATGTGCATACGTGTGGATGCTGCCGCTCCAAATATCTAAGGTTTTAGAAACAATGAACTTCAAATCCAGCTTCAGAAAACAAAACACCGCTTTGTCGTTGTTGTTGCTGTTTTACTGCACAAACTAAATTGAATTTCGCTGTGCTGGCAGGTTAAATTGCAGCAGGACGATTGATGCAAAACAGCGTTTGCCGTTTCTTGGGCTTTCCATGAGTTCCAGACTGTCGTTTCTCCTTACCAGTGCTCCGGCCATCTTCCCACGGCCCATGCATCTGGTCCTGCGAAGGTTGGTTGACTGTAAATTTTTAGTGTACACGGAAGATAGACTTTCACGGCCAACTTCTGAGGGAAAATTACTCCGACCTGCCCCAAGTATTCACAAATTTCTGGGAAATAATTCACAAACCAAAGTCATCCGCCTGTTATTCTCTTTTACAAATGGTAAATTTTCCAGGCCATGTAATCTCCAGTAGGGACTTCTTTTGTTACTCCATGAATATGGAGAAAGTGTACTCATAGCCGAGCCCTACGTCCGTTGGTGAGGTCTGCAGTTTCCTGGAAGTCCGCCTTTCATTGCCAGCACTTTGTCGCCAACTTCGCTGCGATATTCCAGTCTCCATTGCTGTCCCTCCAGGGAACTTTCCACTTACTATAGAATGGCAGAGGAAAGCTTCCATTACTGACCTCCAAATGCGTCTATGCCCGGCGCTTATCTTGGCTTATTCTGATTCTTAATCCAAAACCGATATTTTTGTCCCGGATATGAATGCTAGTGACTACTTTATCGGCCCTTTGCTCTCCTAAGACTGAAAAAGTGGCGCCGAGAACGTGATTAATTTCTTTCGTCGGGCACATCCGCCAGTGGAAGAGACTGCTTCTGGCGCGCAACTTTGCAGCCAGTTGTTTACGCCCTTTGTCTATTGTGGTTGCTTGTTTGGAAAAACCATAAGCTCCTCGTGCAGCTTCTGTTGTTTACATTCAAAAGGGTTAGGTAGATCTCTGGCAGAAGCTTCCGAAGGAGTATCGGTTTCATTTTCAACTTAGGGCCGAAGTGAAACATGCAAATGCGGATGCAGTGTGACGCATGAGTTCCCGAGGAGATTGAATTTAATACGTTGAATTCATTTTATTTGCCATGTCATTGCAAATACGTGGGTCTTGCGAGCGGGCCTACCTTCAGTCGACCGACCCCGAGTTACGCCTGATATACCATCGTCTTTTTTTGCAGTTTGCACAGACCGACCACTCCCGACACAGCTGGACCCAGGTAATTTGGTCGGTTACACCGGCATTGCCGCGGCAATGGAGGCTGGTGGATTGCGTTCTGTTTCTCCACAATGGGTCAGGCTACCACTTCCTAATGGTAGTTTGGTTGTCCGTCATGGCTGCCGTGTTGTACCGCTTTCTTGACTAACTGAGCCACTTCGGCGAAAGCGAGCTGTGGAGCGCCGTCAGATGCCGTCACAATGTGGCATCTGACTGTAGATAGCTGAAACACTCCGTCTCTGTCAATCGTGTGCCCCTGCAAAACCCTAAATTAGGGTTTCCTAACTGGGCCGTATGAAAAAAGATAATAGAGCAGGTGACCAGACATGCACAGACACATTCTTCTGAGATTAACATTTTAAGTAGCGGCGAGAAGCAATCCTGGCCCCAATGAGCTAAATTATTTTCATCGATTTGATTGTCCTTTAAAAGCGCGTTTAGTCAGCCACATTTGGGCCAAGCCTTCGCCCATGAATGATGCTGAATTAGATTGACCATCGTGAGGGCACGGAAGGCGCGTGCGACGCTCCAACTCTCCCAAAATGGCTTGAAAAAGTGTGCAAATGATACTGTAAGTGGCATGGCGAATGTGAATTTTGGCCGCCAGTAAAACTTATACCACGGAGATGCCAAACTGTGTAGCGACCCAGCGTGGAATGCAACTGACTTCGGACCCGCGTTTCGCTAATCCAAGGAGAAGCACCTTTGGTCTTGCAAATCTTGCGGCGCAGGGTGAAGAGCCCTTGTGGAGGGGGCGTGCCTGCCAGTCAACGAGTTCCTTTGGCTCCACGGCAGCAGAAAATCTGCTTTAATTGGCTCCACGCATGACACTTTTTGGGCTCCTGGGGCCGCTGTTGGTTGATAGTTTTAGTTTCGCGGCAAGCTGCAAGCTCCATCTTTTCTGGAAATACCCTTGCCAGATCGACCAGAATGTTGGTACCACTTATCTTCCTCGTTACGCACACCACCCTAAACAGCCAAATCTGTGCACTTTAGTTGTATCAAGCCACATAACAAGGGGAGTGGCGGCGCTGTGGACAGACTTGTTGGACGGAAAGAGCAGCTGCAGTGCATCGCTTGCAGCTAGTTTAAGCCTCAAAATAATATCCATACCCTTTTTGTAATTTTCAGATAAAACTTTGTTTACGAAACGCGAATCAGACAGCGCTTCTATGAAAGATTATCTGTGGTATCACTGACTCGTTTGACCACGTTGTTATGCTTTTTCTCTGAAGTTGGTATGGCAAAGAACATAAGAACCAACGGTCTCTGACTTCTGCGTTCATTTTTTCAATAATCTTCCTCACGCGATACCGCATTTTTCAACAGATTGCTGTCATTCCCTGTGCCCTAACGACTTACTCGTTTATCTATTTAGTTGCCCGAAGCACATACTAACTGGAAAGGGAAATAAACAAGCCAAAAGCTTTCACGGGCTCTTAGGACTTCTGGATACGGTTTTCAAGTAAACGACATGTTTATTGTAAAACAATTTTTTGGTCTAGCGAAACGTGGAAACCAGGTAACGATAAGGAAGCTAAGATTTTGAGTCATCCGCAAATGAAGCAGCCACAATTTTAGTTTTTAATCGCCAGAAGCCATTTGGCATCCTAGAAGATATGCAGAAAACAGTTGCAATCCTGCAGTGTCTGACGGTAAAGAAACTTCTCATCGCTTAACTCCCATTATCTGTGAATGTTCCTGTAGAATAAAAAACAGTGACACGCGATTGATGACAGCCTAATCTAGGGAGTGTACCTCTAAACCGGAATTCACGTTATGCTTTGCGATCGGTCGTCCACGTGATAGGGCAGCCATTTCAGATCTTCCCTGTCCTGTCGCCGTTCGGCTGTTATCTTGTATCTGCCTGTAACGGTGCGAGTAATACTCTTTTCACGCAACGCAAGACCCTGCGCCAACACCCGGTAAAATTTCCATGTTAGTTTGCTTCGTTTTGAGCTACGGCTTACAGTTTTACCGCCTCCCACATTGTGTATAAGCATGCCCCCTATTAATGAGCAGTTTCAAGGCATGCTACAGAAGGTTAAAGAGGGGGAGACTTATCTGGTTTTATACATCCGGCTGCACATGCGGCTGTAATGCGAAAGCGATTCTGAGGCAGTAACCAATGTCATGAATGGGCTCCAGTCCAGCGACAGAGCAGTAAAAAGAGACAACGGAAAGCATGCATGGGCAGGCGGTAGTTGCTTTGACTGTCGGAATTATTTTGAAAGCAGCCTGTAGTTTAAAAGGGGGTGGTCTGTTATTCTTCCGGTTATTTGCGTATCAGTCGTGGTTTGTGATCGGCTTTTTCCAAATTTGCCAATATCCATCAGGCCTAATGTTTTGGCATCAGCGGGGTTGTAAGACAAAGGGGTGGCTGTGGGCAAACTGCGTGAATACGGCCGTATCGGTTTTAACGCCGCTACAACGGTGGTGAATGTCATGATTTGGTTGAAATCCCCAAAATTCCGAGATGTTGTAACGGGCAGGAGGGCCTAGCTAAAACGAAGAAAATCAACGTTAATATAACAAACAAATAATAAAACAGTATGAGGTTGGTCACTACTAAGCAGAACCTGCGGTACGGTGTATAAAGGAGCCATTGTTAAAATGATTTTTGCGATCACATTGGCAAAGCATGTCAAAACATTTGGTGTGCAAAATTTACGAAGTGTCATGCATTGTCAAACATTTAACTTCGATAGAATTTTGACTGTAATCATTCACAGCTGGCGGCAAAATGGACTATGCCGTGGATAAAAAACCCGCCCACTTTTAAGCGAAAACAGTTTCTAAATGCCCCTGCCATGAATGTTCACTCTGCCGTTATTTTTGATCTTGAGTTTTAACATTTACTGGCAGTAAAGGTCGAGAATTTGAGGGCTCGCTCACTTCCCTCCATTGGCAGATGTTTCCATGGTGCCTTCAGCCGGTTGTAATGGTCTTTCGGGCTGAGGACTTCAAGGGGATCAGTGGTAGAATTTGGCTAATCCGTGCTTTGAGCAGGAGCGGTGCCCGCACGCCAGACTTGTCTCAAATCTTCCCATAGTAAATCAATATCAAAAGTATGAGCTAACAGGGTCTGTGTTGAATCTGCTTTTGTTGGCCGAGGAGTAGAAATTAAGGTCATTAGTGGGCCAATCATACAATCATAGAAGCAAGGGTGGTCTAGAATTTATTGATCTCATGTTTTGATGAGTAAACGGAACAAAAGCGTGACCAAAATTAAAAGGAGTTGGTTAGCGAAGTAATTGGACACTCCGCTGCGCTACTACCCTTGATGGCGTCATGACACGAACCAAATGCATGCCAACTGGTGGCATTCATATCCATTGTGGAAGGATTCCGATCGTTAGGTTTTTTATTTCTGGGCTCAGACTGATCCCGTCACAATTTTTATTGTTTTTCCGGCAGATCAACAGGTGAGCACACATGGTTACTTCCTACAGGTTCTCCACCTAACTCAAATCTTTGCCTGATAAATATTTTCGCAACTGCTGGTGATGGTCCCTTCCGCATATTTGGGAAATCTTAGGCGAATATGCCCCATTCCTTAAGTGTTTTGCTTATGCAGCTTATGTGGCTGAGCCCTGTGCCCGAAAACCAAAGTTAGGACAAGTAGACCAAATGATGGGTTTGTAATAGACCGTGGAGCTTGAACATGCGTGTGTGACTTGGTAGCCCACAAAGCCAATCTTTCTTCAACGAATGCCAATGGAAACTTGCTGGTGCAGAGGCGGGTTATTAGCCTAGGTTAGGCGGTCTAATTTCACAATGGGGAACGTTATTCCAGAAAGAAGATGGGTTATTCAGTGAATAGGGAGTAGTTCAGACCAGACTCATATGGGAAAATGAGTGAGAATCAAAAATAGTAGACGAAATATAATGGAGAAATTTCAAGGGAATTCATCCTGGGAGGAGATTTTAGAAGAAAATTGGCCGGAGCACTGAATCTTAAGATCAAGAACACCCTTGCCATTCCAGCACCTAAACAGTACGGGAGTCGTAGAGGAAGGGCTGCAAAGACAGAAAAAGGCCCGTAAAAACAAACACGTGTAGCAAAAATCTCTGCCCTTGGACACAAAATCCTTTAGTTAACACTGACCGCAATGCAGCCGGCGCTGCCGGATGAGATCAAAACTCTAGAACGGTTATTGTGATGATCACTGGAGCTTAAGCAGACCACGTATCCTCAGAACTCTGAAAGATATCGTTTCTGCGAATGAGCAGGAGAAAGTAAGTTGTTACAAACAATTTACCTCAACTGTTGGGGCAGTGAATTCCACAAGAAGGTTTACCAAACAAGTGTCTGTTCCTACGGCCGTTCTTAGTATTTTGGCTGTGTCTAGGTGCCTAAGATTTTGGACGAATAAAGTGATCTTGTTTCGGAGGTGAAGATCAAAAGTGCTGGTGCCGTCGATAATACCGTTGCTGGAGAAGGAAACAATTGCCTCGAAAGCTGAAGCCACAGAGGTTCGGGATACAGCATTTTACGGCATTGTATCTATATGGGCTTTCATGAAAACATTATAAGCCACTTAACAAGTGATCGCCAAACGCTCATATTTGCCATTCTGCCACAGTCTTTCATGTTGAAACCAGTTAGGAAGCAATATTTCAGGATGGGCCTGAAGTTTGCCTTCACGTTCGATCTGAATTTTCTGTGTGGCCAATTTATTGGATTTTGCAACCAGAGAAGATGTGTTTCTCAGCAATTAAAGTTCAAGAATAATGTGCAAGTCATGAACTTCATCGTCAATAGGGATGTTCATTAGCCCGGGTGTTGAGCGACAGCAAATCTTGGGGTATTTTGACGATGGTGGAGCCTAGAACCTAGGACTCAATTGCGAAGACGATTTCACTGTCATCAGCAAACGTGAAGAGAACATCGTGTCTAGTAACGTTGAAGCCATTGCTAGAACGAAAAATAAAGACGGATGGGTCCAGTACACTGCATTGGATAACGCCACTGGTTACTGACCTGAGATGGGGACGAAAACGTTTTCTGACGAAATAAATAACGCAAACCACGACATTATAAGTAAGATATCCCGTAACATTTAATTTTCTTCATCAGCCTGCGGTGGGACAATGTCAACAGCTTAGGTCATGAATAGGTGGACTACAGTGACTGACATCCCGGCCTTAGCAGTCGCTACGTTTGAGCTATATGGGCAATTATACAAGTACCGCAATATTTCTGTTGGACTGAACTGTTTTTTATTGCCTGCAAGATATCACCGGCGGATTTATCCCGTCGCTTCACGAGTATGGGGATATTTTTGATTAGTCTATATCTGATCAGGACAAATTGTGTGCGTTTCATTTGTCTAGTGTTGGTCGCAGACGCTTTTCACTGAAAAGAAGTGTCACATTAGGCACGAAGTTTGAAAATGCTGAGCAAGCGAATTTAAAACCCTTCCCAACTAATCACAAAAAAGCTGAGGCTACAGAATCTCGTCTGGGATGAAAAATGAGTCTTGCTTCTTCCAGGAGCAGAGGTGTCTGTTTTGGCAAGATAGAAACCGTTATAACTTTTTCCGAGCTCAACCGGGCGGACATTTAATTAGGAGGTTACTCTCATTCGTTAAGTTTCAGGCGAAGAACCTGCTAAATACCTCAAATGTTTTCTTACGGCTGCTCAGACTGATTTCATTATACCTGGTATATATTGGACGGGAGTGGCGGAAAGCTCGGCATAGGCGGCGCCCGAATTCCTTAATTATGCCGGAGTTGAGTGCGGGTTGGGTTAGTCGGGGATGCAGCTCTTGCCGTTTGCCATCAGGGTCCTTATACATTTCAATTTTTTGAGAGGTAGGCGGCTCTTAAAAACTAATCAAAGCCAATCGCTCTAAGAAGGTCTCTCTGAAGTCCGGTAATTTTGTGGTTTAATCGTTGATGACATTTCTTGGTGAACGCTGAGGTTTCTCAACCAACCTCAAGCTACCAAAGCATTAGTGCGGCTATGGATGAAGCTTACCAGTTGCAAACTGCACTACCTTGTTAGGATTTAGACTCAAAGTTACGGTTGTTGAGTGCAGATGGTAGGCGACCCCAATTAGCCCTGAAGTACGACCTAGAAAACGAACGTAAAATTCCGCGTTCAAAATGACTTGAGCATTTGAAGCTGACGAACCGCTGACCAATTATAAAAAGCAAATTACTTAGTGGATTTGTGGATCACGGTTTAGCTTACAGTAAAAATTAGGTCTAAAATACGAGTATTTCCTTTCCCAAAACTTTCGTGCTTTATCCATACATTTTGGAGAACAGCGGCAAAAGGGAGCAAGTAACTAGGGGTAGAAAAGGTAGGCCAAGAAAATCCTAAAGCGCCGTGTTAGCTCGCAAAGACCCTATTTCAGTTCGGCGTGCATGTGACAAAAATCTGGGTTCCACCCACTCGGACGTCTAGACTACTGTTTTGCCGGTCGGTATCCGTGACTTACAGCCTTAGGCATATTTCCTCTCTTCCGAGAGACGAAATGTCAGGCACAGTATCAGGTCCAGCAGACACTGTGAACCCACGCTTGAAACGTCTTCAAATCTATCATTATTATTACTATAAACCACATGTTGTGACAGTCGTTTCCGTAGTGGAATTGTCCTACTGGTGAAAAACCTGGCCTTAAAGTAAAGCCCCATGCAGTTGCGTTGTTAACTTAGCCCATGCCCCTTGGTGCCCTTTCTCTCATCAGAGTGAACGGTTTCTCGCTTTTTACGCCTGAAAAGCGCTTCAATATTGTAAACCGTTTAGTGAGATCTAGGTATATCCTTGGGTGGCTGCCAGGAAAACTCGAGGTTCACGGAGTCTTTCGTCATAGTTTTTGTGCCTTTGGCTAGCCATCATTACTGTAGCTAACATTTGCAAATTTTCTGGGAAATTTGCATTCTTTGATAGGTACGGCGCTCCGACATGCAAAAAATGCTCCAGGTGCAATCTCACGGCAGTGCCTTCCAAAGACCCAAGCACTTCACTTTCACTTCTAGATATTTTTGATCTAAGACTAAATACACTTTGGCCTTGTTAGCCTCGCTTACGAATTTTTGGAGGGTTTGAAGTTGTTCGTATTATTCACATCCAGACCTCTAGCATAAGAAAGTGCGATGACATCATCCACTTCCGGTCCTCCGTGCTGCCCTGCAGAATTCAGCTTTTGAAACTTCGCAGGGTTCAGCAGAATTCCTCCCGGGACCAGGATTGGACTACCGCGATATCCACTCTTGAGTCTATGCCTACTACTCTGACATAATCGGCAAGAGGCAGCACGCGTTGTGCATGTTCTTTTCCAAGTCCTTTCGGGATATGAGAAAAAGTGTGCGTCTAATACTTGATCTCCGAGGCACACCACTTGGTGTGTCGACGGGAGTTTTCGTGCGCCTTCTGGCGCCTTCCCCTCAGAAACCTATTTATCCAAGTAATAACCCTCTCTGCTATTTATGTTGCTTCAGTTTGAGACCCAAAATATCTCAGTAAACAGAGTCAAGTGCCCCGCTGAAATTCATATGGCAGGCTTCGGCCGGAAAACATTCTAAGCGCTTCTTTGCCTCATCTAAGAGAGGCCAGCGGATTGTCAAGCAAAACTCTTTAGTTATCAGCTTGTGCCGTGTTGCTGAGATGGCACTTTGGTTCACTAGGCGCTCAAATATCTTCTTTCGGGTGATCCTCTCTAGGCGCTTAAATTACACAAATCATGCTCATCGGCTTATAATTTTTTGGTCGGTGTCCAGGTCTGCCGTTACATATTTTTACCAACAACGTGGTTTTCCATTCTTTAGCTACCCCCTCCTCACTGATGAAGGAATTTTAGAGCAACGTGACAGAAATTGCAAGTGGTCGTGCCAATTGCTCAACAACTGCAATGTGTACCCTGTCTGGACAGTCAGCTTTAAGTCAAGTGTGCTTAAATCTAATAAAACTTTGTCCTGTGCTTCAAAGATTTTTGGAGTTTTCTCCATCTGGATAGTTTCACGAGTCCCCTGGTTGTCATGGATTTCATCCGGCAGGCAAAATGTGCTCTTGAACGTTCCCAGTCGGAAATTTTCCTCTTCGGACTCGGTCAAACATAAGAACCTGTCTGGTCGTTTTAGGCCGGCGATAAAGTTTCTGAATGTTTTCTTAAACCGTGAGCAGGCATCTCAAGATTAGGTTTTTAATTTTGATTGCCTCTGCTCACTAACGCGCAAAACATTGCGGTTTTTTTAGTTGAAGCTTATTTTTATAAAGCTTTTGCACTGCTGATTGACAAGACTCAGTCCAAAAGTTGGCCGTCTCCTCTTTCGAGTTCTTATTATTAGCCTTATTTTGGTGCTCGGCAATTGCTTCTGTCCATCTTAGATGACAAACTCCTACGTCAGCCCCATTAGTCCTCACTAACTATCGTCCCTGACCTTATCTCTTCAGTTCTCAGCCTGCTATATCACCTGAAAAAGTGTCCAGCTAGTGGTTCATTTGGCACTGAAAGTTAAACCCATTTATCTCATATTCTGGGGGCCCCTCGGTCAGCAACCTTTCAGTATCCTCTTAATGCTTGGTGATCGACTGGTATAGTGTTGAGGGGCATTGGCCTAATACGTTCTTTCAGAATATTCAACGGGTCATGTAAAAGCAGTCCATGTAGAGCAGTTTCCCCTAGAATTCCCTCGAGGCACTCCCGTTCTCACAAGTGCCTTCTAAGGTTGTTGTCCCCTAACACTGCACATTCCTTAGTTAGGGCTAGCACTGACTCAACAGTTCGTTAACCTCCTCGATACTTGCAGTTGGGGTGTATGTGCATACGCAGTAACCACCGTTTCATTTGGAAACCTGACGGAGCCTGAGGTTGCTGACGCGTTCGCCGAGCGTATTTTGAACTGCCACTCCGAGCTCTTGAGGTTCCGAAGAATAGGTATGCCTGCTCCTCCTTTTAGCCCACCATCCACTGTATCTTCTATACACGTTGCCCTCATATGCATTTTCTCGGGTTTGCTTTTGCTCCGAGTTTCTGCAATGGCGTCTGCTTCAAATTCCGTGGCCCTGGTGACCAGTTCACCGCATTTCTCCAAAAACCCACACATTTTTGAAACATAACCATGGTTCACTTGCAGAGGTTCACGGCACTTACAGTGCTTAATGGGCTTTCTCCTGTGCTATCTTCGGACGCATTATCCTAAGTAGCACCTGGATTTTGTTCTGAATATGAACCCAGTAGCTGCCTCCTCCAGGCGCCAGGAGCACCACGAAGGGACCACCGGATTTCTCATCGAGCCGCCCAAAACGGTAAATCATCTCTCTCTGCCTAGGTGTTCTTCTGAACTTTTGTTGCAGTGAGGCTCGGCGGGGGCTACTAGCAATAGCCCTTGGCTTTTGCTCCCGATTACTTCAGGATGAGGGGCCACTACGACCTTGTTCGAACTACAGTTATCTTCCTTGGACACTTCCGTCCCCTCCTCGAGGAGCTCACTTGCGCAGATTTGCCTTGCGCTCTTTTCTGAGTTTCGGACCCTGTGACTCCTGATTTCACGGGTTTATTGACCTTGAGTTGCTAGAAAAATAGGAACTGTCCAGAAGCAATGCTTTTATCTACGTTGCAACGCTCTGGGTTCCGGTCCTTTGATTCATCTAAGGTAGCACCAGTTCAGTTTATTTGAAGCTATCTTTGGTAGCTTACCAAAAGGCTATCTGAGGGTTGACCTTAACCCATAGGTATGTCGGATTGCATGACGCGACGCGCACATACCCACGTGATTTTTTTCAATGCCATGCTCGATCGCGCTGACCGAAGGTTGCTTGTGCTCGGAAATTCCACTGGAAAAGACCTCAGATGTTCTACCCACGACTATGGCCACAGGCCCACTCGGCAGTATTTAGCGACCGGTGCTTTTGGGGGCAAGCCAGCCAACCAGAATACTTCCTCGGTATGTTTCCTATATCTTTTTGGGCTTTGCCATCTTCGAGCACCGGCTCAAAGCAGTCATGTGGTATTAATCTTATTTTGTTACAAACCGGCCCCTGCATTCCCCGTGCGGTGGACCTCTAGCCGCTCTGCAGTTTCTTTTGGAGCTTTGAGTTCTCTGCCGTCATCTAGTTCATTTAAGCTTTCTGTACATTCTGTGTTCCTTTTTTAATTCTGATTTTCCCTATCAGCTTTTAAAACAGTATTTCGTCTTCAAACCCACGCTCCCTTTCGCCCCTTCATTTATGGGTCCAAGTTCAGTAGCGATAGCGGCACGTCTGTCCCGGAGTGCTTGACGATATTCGTCTATTGGTGCAACAGAATAGTCTCAAATCCACCATAAATACTTGTTGTAGTGGCTGAAAACACTAGCCATTTCTGAGTACCACTGGTAGTAAAATAACGGTAACCAATCACACCAGATTGCGTTTTTCATAACCTTGACACGGCCCCTTGCACCTGAGATCACTGACGACTAGCCTTATCTCACATCACTTCCACGTAATGTGATAATTGACCGCAAAGCACGCTGTACTGAGCTATGAAGAGATAGAATTCTAGAATGGGAGCTTATAACTGAACACATTCCGCGTCTTGGAACATCCAGCTCTACCTAATATTGTAAGTATTACTGCTATTTGTCCACCACTGGTAAACCGGGAATTCCGGTTGAGCATCGGTTTTGCAAACTCTTGTAATTTCCTAATTACGCCGTTGGTGCAGTCCGCTTCCCGTCAATTTGTTTCTCATGTTTCCCTTTTTCTTTATCCCTTTCTTACTTAAAGCCCAAACAATATATGTCACCTTACCTACTTTCGTTCCCCTCTTCATTTCTTTACTACTATACCGGTTTCGTCCGTCACCTAAGACCGCACGGGCAACACTTCATCGTAAACTTGTGCAAAACTACATCTACTTTCAATCGTCACTGGAAATTCAGCTGCCTAATGTGGATGATTCTTTCCAATTCATAATGTACTCCATACGGGCATAAACTGCTAGATATCCTGTATTCACGTTTGTCTGCTTGCTCTTAAATTCGGCTGTTCAGCTTATCCCAGTATCACTTCCATCGCAGTTGGCCGTCGTCCGCAGTCTGCTTTATCCAGTCGGAATTCGCCTAGCATATATTAGTGCTTCGGAAGTGTAGTCCACTAAGCCTGTCACATAAACCCATTGAACCTGTCTATTTTCCCTTATGTGTGACCCCAAATCTCCAGTATACTGACAAACAAAGCCCGATTTCAAACTTTTATACTTACAGTGGAAAACCTCCTGACCGTTTGTGAAGACAAAAGCGGACCAAAAGGAAAACTGTGAGATTATTACAAATATGAATTGGAGCGACACGAATAACTGCATTACTCTAACTTTTCAACCGCGCTAGTCTTCCCTTCCTATCTATCGCACCACTCTACTCTGGCTCTGTGGGGTAAAATCATGAGGATTATAATTGCAACATATCGCTCAGCTCCGGTTTTTACTGTTGAACCCATTAAAATTCTAGCCTGGATAATCTGTAAACTGTCACCTCTCCCCGTTTTTCATTCCAGCTGCTTGTGCTTAGATCGCTTCTGCTCGTTTTCAAACCAAACTGTTTTACTTATTTTCTTGGCTGCAGAAGCCATCGTGCACGCATGCTCTTCTGCCTTCGTCCCCATTTTCATGTTATTTTTCTACTACTCTCCTCTTTTCTTTCCCCCAGCGATTTTATCCAAATTTGACAAATTTTGCCCGGCACTAACAATTTCATCGAATTTTGTTACTGGTTAGCTTGGAAAATTATGAACACTTCTGCCGTATCTTGAGATTTCCCGTGGACCTGGCGATCGGATCTTACTATTTTGTTATACAGCAGTGGCGAACTTATAGTCAGTGTGATGAAGTAATATTCCTAAAGCTATATATCTCTGTATGGGAACTGAATTGGATCGAGCAAAAGAAATCAATATTGAAATACTAATTTCCATAAAGTGGTTAACGCATTTCCTCGTGTAAGTCGCTGGTAAATTTTTTCTCCTCCATGCTTGTCGAATAGATATTTTGAATCTCATGGATTTTTGTTCCATATGTAAGCTCTATAATACGGCGTTCAGCTTTAATCTCTCCGTTCGCTTGCTGGCAGCCGGTTCAAGTTACGGGCCATGCTGCTGTGGACGGTACCGTTTCATTGTGACGCATAATTGGGCCGACGCTTTCTAAATAGGAAACATTCAGGAACAATTTCCGCGATTTTCTGTAGTTAATTTCCCCCTTATTGAGATGATACGCCAATTAAAGTCATTTTTACCTACAATTTTGTGAATGCTGACGGAGCCCGGAAACGAGAAGCTCTTTATCCCGACGGTCTGCCGTAAAAAAATGCCATGTTTGGTCGTGTCCATTTTAGAAGTAAGATATGCCTCATTTGATCGACAATCGCTGCATATCTTCTAGGTACCCCAATCACGAGTGCGGTGCTTCCGTCTCTCGACGTCTTTTTGGGCCAACAAGTCTGGTTACCCGAGTCCGTTTAAATCATTCACACGACCCCTGAGTGAGTAAGAAAAGTCTCTATGCTAGCAACCGGCATCTTAATTTTGAGGACGAAAAACTGGTTTGCGATTTGACAGTTAAGTTCCATAAAACCGCTGAGCCAAAAGAATACCCAGAATAACATTTGCATTGACATTTGCGTGGTCCTGACTTTTTGTCAGTCCGGATGAGACACTTTGAGGGCACAGCCATGGGGCAATTGGAAAGGGCTGGGCATAATCCCGGTGACTATGACCATTGAGAATTCGTTTGCGAAGGTTAGCTCATTAGATATGTATTGGCTGTTTTTCATGAGAGTGGAGATCTCTCCTCGGAGTTCATTCGTCTTCTGCCGGCTAATGACACTCGAGAGTTCAACTTCAGCAGCTGCCTTTCGGCACGTAATGGCAGTAGGTAACACAGTTCTAAGCCAAATAATTCATCGTCTAATGATGGAAGCACAGTGATCTATACTTTTACTATATCACCATCTTATCTGTCGCTTCCATGTGGGCGGCCCCTTAAAACCGAAGTGGTAGATAGTAACCTGCCAAAGTAGATGCTTGCCGTGATACACAAGTGGTTTTCTGTTCCCTTCATTTACGTGAGGGCATGAAGCTTGAGTGCGCCTGCTTGTATTCCGCGCAGGACTGTGACAAACTGCGGAAATTTTATTAGATGTTAAATCGTTTTTTACGAAGTAGCACACAGTATTTTCTAAGATTACTGGCTGCTGCGTACCTGACGACACCGCAGTTACCCAAAAAGAAGTAAATGAGCTGAGTAATGCCTAAGGAACCATGTGCTTCCAGGCATTTACCTCAGTTATCACGTCAAGATCAAAAGTATTCCTTAGGGGCGGTTCCCAGTCGCGTTGTGGCACATGAATTATCTAACATTTTCCTGAAACTGCTGAATTCCTTTGGGAAAACCAATGCTCGGATGCTCTCCGGGACCAAACTTAGTCCTGCTGGTATTTCTGACAGGTTACAATGGTTGAAACCACTTATCCTTAAATTGTCCACTTTTGCTCGTGATTTTTGCCCAGCGCAGGTGTACCCAGAGTCACCAAGATAATCTAATATTACTCTAAACGTCCAAGAAATAGTGAGTGAATGAGAGTAAGTTGCAAATGAACGTAAATAAGCGCGACTCACGTGATTACCAGTCCCTACTGCAGTGGGCAAGGCCCCGCAGGCACACGCTTTTGGTACTTGAGGAGGAAAACTCGGCAGTTTATTGCAGATTTTGGAGGATGGAAAATAGAGTGGTCTCACGGGCTTACTGTAAGTGCATCAAATTTGTCGACGGTGCACCTCTATGGTAAGCAAATCACCTGCGAAAATGATGGGGAGTCATCGTGGAGGGCTAACACAAGCGCCAATTCACGGTTTCACATGTTATAAATTCACAGTAGGTTTCGTTGAAAAATACACAGAAATGTGGGGTTCAGGATGGTGGCCCCCCGCGTTTGACACAAGAAAACGCTCAGGCAGTGGACCGCTCATTGTTTCAGCACAAAACTTTTACGACAAGGCTGCCATTCAGCATTCCTAAATACGGAGCATGTTTTTGTGACCTGTGATTTCGGAGTACATTAGGTGTTTCTTCTATTAAACAATTGCCCTTGCAACGCTAAACCGTGACTCATATCCCGTACACTTTTTGTTTTTGGAAGGTAGCTTCACGTCACGGCAATAAATCTCATTGTTGTAACTTTCGAATTTTTGCCGCTAACCACTATGGTGAAATGATTTCTTTGATAGATAAGCGGTATACGACACTTGACGTTGATAAGAAGCATGTAGCATTTTACCGCTTTCCTAAATGAAGCACGGCATACTCACCAGCTGTTTTCTTATTTTCATGAGGCTGCGGCAGGCCTATCAAGATTTATTTCGATCCAACGATCGAGCAAGTTGTATGGCTTAATGTCGTGTTTCGGATATAATCCAATATTTTATTTAAAATTTTCAAATCCCGGGAGATCAACTGGACCGAGCATCATTACGTTAGTGTTTTTGCTGGAACACACCTTGGATCGAATCGTACTTGTTCATCTAGACATTCCTGTAGCGATCTATGGTATTGGCGAAAGTGACAGCTGCGCCCAGATTTTTTATTAAAACCATTTCATAAATCACCCTTTGGAAATTTCGTGGGCATCTACACATTGCTCATAATTGCCCCCTTGGAGTGGTCACAACTGTAGTTATAACTAATACTACATAACATTTATGTATATTCAGCTTTCTAGGTTAGCATTCCATGAGGATCACTGTCCAGCGCTGGAAATAACGCATTCAAGTTTCTCGGTAAATGTTCCACATGGACGACTTATGAGAAGGAAAGATTCATTTCAATTACACTTGAATCAACTGAACCGCAGCCATGAGCAAAATTTGTAACCCAAATTAAAACAGTCGCTGCCGACAACCAGCACCAAAATGCATTCATAAAGGTCATCAGTAGACAAAAATAAGCAAACAAGCTCTTCAGAATGCGAAGGTAAATTCATATTCATCCGTAGGAAAATATTATATGATGGTTCTATTGCGTAATTTAAAGGCCATGTAACAGTGACATTTCATAGCAGTTAACAAGAAACATTGAATATGCAGAAAGACTGGTTCACTGACCAAAAGCAACTTGAAAGGCCTACTCAAAAATATTCCAAAAATTTCCAGATGAGATAACCCTCAAAAGCCGTTACCATAACTCATCTTGGAAAAGGCGGTTCTCCAAATAACAATAACGGACAGTGTTAAAACATGCAGTGCGCAGGATTATGAAGTGCGACCTTAGTAACAAGAGAGGAACAAATAAGCACTCACGGGCAAACGGTGTGTGGCCTATTCAAAAGCAAATGTAAGTAGGTCAGGTCATGTGTTTTATAACAGCATAAATGGAAACGAATCTCCAAGCCGGGGATTTCAGTCCAACGAGGACTTCTCGCCAGTGATTCTTGATGCTACGGCATCTCGTAGGCCGTCGTATGCATGCAGCAGACCGAGCTGGATCGACAACGCCAATGGTAAGTCACTTAAGGTGGGAAGTTTCATGGGTGTTGAAAATAAACCCTAATCGGACTTGGAAGAATGGATGGCGCGTGGCGTGAAAAACGAAATTAATCAAGGAATGCAAAATTTGCAGGCATTTTCTCGCAGAACGCATAGTCCAATGAGCATTATATTGAATGGACAGTAGCAACATTAGGGGGTACAGTTTGTTGGGCAAGGAAGACGGCAAACCGGGATAGAAAATGTGCAATGGTATGCATGATTCATGAGGTTTGTTTCGGGCAATTTTTATTCCAAGAGTTTCAGCTAGGCCCAGTGATGGAGCTGGGTTGGAAAAAGAAGTAAGGGGATCGGAATCAAATTAGATGGTGTCTGGTGGACTCTTGTGAGGAACAGTTTCCAGGAGAAGAGGTCCACTTCCGAATTTCACAGTCTAGAGTAAAGGTTCAAGAAAAATGACGGTCCCTAAAAATCTTTCATGAAGAACTTTGAGATTCTAATTGTGAATGATATAATGTTAATCAAACAGCGTTGATGGTAGGTGTAATGGGCCTATTTGGATGCATTTGGAACGTCAGCTCATATCAGATGCCAATAAAAATACTTCCCCCGGGAGTCCGCTTCGTAAGGTTTTGTCAAAAGAACTTCGGGAAGAAGCAAGAGGAATCCAGAGCAACATGGTGCATGTGAACATTAGGGTAGAGGACTGTTTACTACAATAGTGCCAGTGGGTGGGGCTGACCGAGTGGGGGCCATCCAATCTGAAAATCGTCGTTTAGGGATGAAAACTGGGTGTAATCGGCCGACCAATCTGCACCCGCACAAAGCTGCAGCCGATCAGCCTGCCTGATGTGCGTCGGCCAAATAGGTGCATATGACCGTGCCCCGTAATTTTTGATAAAGTTGGTATACAGGGGAGGTGAAGGATGGAATGCAAATATGGTGTATGTATGAGTGGATAATCCCATGCAAGATGAAACCGCGGTAGCCATAGCATGAAGTAAATGTTCACATACAAGCAGAACTGAGAGATATGGAAGGGAAAAAAGAAAAAACGGGCGACGATCCGGCTTAGCTGCCAGCTGCAGATTAAGAAGCGGTCAGTCTTAGGAGCGGCTCAGAAAAGGAAACTACTAGAATGCATAGTGCAACCCAAAATACTGGGATGGTGGCTGATGTCGTGAGAAATCCGAAAATTTTGGTGGCGTATAAACAGAAGGACGGGCTAATCCAGCGTGGGGATAGTTTACGCTCATCAATAAATGGAAATGAACCGATATTTGATTAGATGGACAATGAACAGTATGGATAGTGAACGATCTAGAACAGGCAGATACACTGGGGGCTGACAGCGTAGAAATCATGGGTTATATTCCACTCTGAGAGACCATGACTTTAAGGCACAAGAAATGGTCGGGACCAGCAGGTGCGGTAAGTGGGATCCATTGACCATCAATATTTGCCGCTGCCATCCAACCTAGTGTTCTGCCTGCAATAAGCATCATTGTTCTGTCTAAAGGCTGATCTCTGCTGTAAATGAAACTTCCTGATATCCTGAAAACCACGTCTGATCTGCACCGAGCTCACTTACTGTCTTCATTTTTGATACGTGCTGTTTGGTGTGCCTTCTCATACCATTGCAACGCTGGATCATGCGACGAACCATATCTCCTGATGTCTTCAATAAACACGGCATTGATATTAATGTTATCATCGGTCTCACCTGTAAGACATATGGCATCTCGGATGCACCTGGTCTGAAGATTTTGGTATAACTAGGCCGGTATTAAATCGTCTACACATAAATAGTAGTCGGCTCAAGGTGACTTCAGCAATTTTCCTAGGTATATGAAGTCCAAGAAGTGGCAGTGTCATTGCGTGGAGTGTTGTCATTGAGTCTTGTTTCAGTGGCTAGTATGAAGTCGCGATTAGAAGATAGCACTTACAGAAGATATTGCACTCTTCTTACTATAGGGCTAGCACTAGGTAAAAACAGCAAAATCTATCTGGCACACTTGTCAGTGAGAGACGAGCAAAGATAATCTGAATATTTTTGCACATGAATGACGGAGAGGAACCGTGAATAATGGAAATCTGAAAGGATATGGGGATATATGCTACGTTGGATTGCTCGGGAGGCGCGATCAGAATATGTAAAGGAATACGCAATGCACAAGTGTGCCAGACAAAATCCAAAACTTCACAAACTGTTCTGCAAGATTGCAAAGGATTTTCCGGAAGTGTTCTTGAGCAACGCAGTGCACGTCATTTCGTGTTTAAGTGCACTAAATGTGCGTGTCGCTGGCGCAACTCTTGATGGTAGCTGGACGGTGGATGTCGAGATATGGCCGGATTCACAGATGTCAAGAGCGTTACGTTACGGACAGAAAAGTTAAGCTGAAAAGGTAAAGATTAACGGAGATATGACAGTCAGATAAAAAGTAGTCAAAACCAAAGCGAGCCTTATGCAAGGTGAATAAAGAAGTAGCATTTAACGGCAATAATGAGCCGATAAAAGCTGAAGAAGGCGGAGGAATGCAGCGAAGTTCGCTGAACAATCTGGAAAAGAGGATTTTGTGGAACGTTTTGCAGAGAGAGAAACTGGAGCTATCAGGAATGCCAATTTCATTGCGTTGTCGCTGGCGGCACACCGGACTGAGTGGTGCAATTTAAAAAACATCTGTGCGCGAGGCGAAACGGTTATAAATACACCAGTCAGGGATATCCTCTAAGCTGCCTTAGCTTATTCAACCAAACAAGACATGATGACAACACCATCATTTAGAATACTCTCTGGTTAACCCCCTGGATAATCATCCATCGATTCCAGATTCGGCAGAAATGCTTTAAAGTCACAACAAGTTTGAACTCTGAGGTTCACTTTCGCAGCTACCTAGACTCTCGTCGGCTCAGTGTGCAATACCGGCAACTCAACCTGACCTGATCTGACATGTAAAGACCTGAGCTGAAATGCACTTAGACTATGCACCAAGAGTGTTCAGTTAGGCTTCGTTCCTCTTACATAACCAAATACGGTGGTCTGCTTTGCCTGATTCGAATCTCGCTCAACGAACGAGACACCAAGCTCATTCAAGCTTTGACGGATGCTCTCAAAAAGTGCTAACTCACCGCACATAAATCTGGAATTTAGAGTGCTTATAACGGGGTACCGGAGCAAAGAATTTCAAGGGTAGCTGGAGGGGAACTTTATGAACCAACATATATTTATTAGATAACTGGACGTAATGTAGGGCTCATATCACCCACTTTGGATCTCGTAGTTACCAAACAGATACAGAGCACCTGAGCTCAATCCCCTTTTCAGGAAGAAGGATGGCGTGGTCATAGAACTCACTCTTTGTGTTCGCCTTCTGCAGCCCCGCAGGAATTAGTAAGAATTTAGGAAGTGGGTATGGAGAGGCATTGTGGTAAATCATTTGAGCTGCCATGGAACACCAATGAAACCAGTGTGGAAAACCTGTAACGGGTAACGATAGAGTACCTGCTCGTCCTCGAAGACGAGCTCGCACAGCTAAATGAAAGATGAAAGAAAGGCAACCCATTATAGTGGAAGGCTGGAATTTGCCGGGCTGTAAAACTTCGGAGCCAAAGGTAGTGCCAATAAAAGGCCAGCCAAAGCCGTGAGCAATGGTTCGCCGTTCCAAGCACAGAAGTGGGACGAAATAGTTAGTGCGAAATGCCGAGCAAAATTGCGGGGCAAAGTTTGCCCGGGTCGCTTGGATGCAGCCTAAGATTACATCCAATCCAAATGACACTTAATGCGGTGGACTACCAGATTGAGCGTCATATACAAGGCAAAGTTTTATGTGACTACTTTAACAGTGTACAGTGTGTGTGGGGGCTTTCATATACAGTTAGATCCTCCATTCCATTACGGCCAGAAGACCTGCGGGCAATAGATGATACGGTTCACGTACTCTTGAAGAGTATAAGCTTTTTTAAATCGGATGGCCAACACAATAAGCCAAAAGCCTCCGACCGACCTGCAGGCGGGGCCGATGAGAGAGCCGTGCAATCTGATTCTGCCGCAGGGATATTTGACGAAAGACCGAAAAATGGCATCGGTAAGGCCTATTCACAAGAACGGTTTGCGGTCATATTAGGGAAGTACAGAACAGTGAGCCTAACAAGCGTCTTCTGCAGGTTTGTAGAGTGCACTTTCACGAATAACTTGCATCTAAACCCAAAGCAGTACTTCATACCGCATCCGGATCAACATGGATTTCTGAAACACTGATCCTTCTTGACTAACATCCGTTGCGTTTTGCACGAGGAAACCGATCGACGATTTGGAAATGTGCCGGTAAAAATATGTTATCTAGTTTTTATTGGGAAACTTAACTCGGTAGATCACCGCCTCCTGCGTCTGACGTTGCCTGCCTTAGTCACAGACTGTAGTTTACTAAAATGGATAAGGAGTCTTTGATGGCAGGATGTTTTACGTCTAGGCCGGGGGGCTAGTTTGGACAAAGAGGCTCGAGCCACTGGTTTAAGCTCTTCGTAAAGGATTTAGTTAAGACGGTGCAGTCTATCAACCTTATCTTCTAGAATAACATACATGTGTTTAGGCGAGATGCTCCATGCAGTGATAACGTGTCAGCAACAAACCGACAGCAGGGAAGGGCCAGCCGCCTTCCAAAAATGCGTGGGGCATTGCAGTTACCAACGAAGGTGGAACTTCGCAATAAAATCCGCGAGAAAAATTCAAGAACCTCGGAACCCCAGTAACGTTAGATTCTACGCTGGCTGACCATTGTGCTTCCGCTGCAAAGAAATTAAGGGAAAAGATTTTGCACTGTTATCAGGGCCAAAATGAACAGAATTTGGTTGCCCTGTTTAAAGTATTCGTCAGGTCTCAACAAGAATAATGCACACAGGCTTGGACACCACGCATGCATAAAGATGAGGAGTTCTTGAAGGTGATACATATGATTAAATGTCAAAAATGGAAGACCTATAAGCAGAGAGTGAATGACTTCGGCTTCTCATAGAAAACCAGAAAAGCTCAAGGGGAGCTGAATAAGACCACCGACTGAGAGCAGATGAATATCCTAGCGTGAAGTGATTGACTGTTGCGTCCAAGTTAGTCAAAAGCCCAAGTAAAATTCATCCGGGAGCCCAATTTCATGAAGACCTCGAATTAAGAACGGAAAAACCTAAATAATGTTTACAAGGCATTGATTTCGGATGGGAGCGGGAGCACACATCGTCAGCAGCAAAGCGATAAATGGAATTAATAAGCTGTACAAAATGCCCATTGAGACGTACCGTTGAAGGTATGGGAGATAGGGACTAGACGAGTCTTCCAGATAAATATGACACCTCACCTGTAGGGCCAACTGCCAAAACGCGGATTTCGTATTAAGCTTGCTTGGCCTTAACCGTTGTGACTACTAGTGCGTCAACATTACTCAGCTCCGTACGACTGCAATGGTGAAAACCCTGACGCTTGACCGGTACAATGACAGTAGGAAGCGGTAGAAGGTTCAGTGAATTTTGACAGAAGCGCGCGAGCTGGGCGTACGTGAGCAGCCATCAAACGGCGAACTCACTTGAAAGTCAAGTTTAGGTTGAACAAGCATTCCGGAAAAGCTCCTCCATGTTGGTGTACAGGGGCAACCTCCTAGTAGGCCTTAGTAGCAGGGCTTCGATTACGATCATGCAAGGCAAGCCGGAGAATTATGGATGTCCCGGGGCCTTTCGATTGCTCGCCAATGAAAACTTGTGCCGCTCTTTTGGTGATCCCGTGTGTGCGAGTATTTTGGAACTAGCTGTGCCCCAGACACCCAAAATGAAGGCGCATTTCGGAGGTAAACATAGGTGTGGTCCACAAACCTACGTGCACCTGTACACTGCTACGGCCGAGCTACCCGCCTGATATGCACCGGTCAAAGCAGTTGATCTGAGCACGTTCACAGGAATCACATTCTTCAAGAATATTCGCCAGACAGGGTCGAGGAGGAGTGCCTGATCCCGGGTTGTCTTAGGCCTCCGGAACGTGCAAGGGACGATGATTGACGTGCCAGAGTCAGTGGACCTGTCGCTATCCTAGGAGTTCTTCTGAGAGTGTGCAAAGCAAGATGACTTACGGAGATGGGTGCCTATGAGCATCGGCGGATTCTCGATTTAGTGGCGGCCAAACAAACGGCTTACGGTGCTGCCTTTTCCGGTGCGACAAGGAGGCGACGTATCTGCCAGCGCACAAAAAATCGCGAAAAACATGTTGTCCTATTAAGTACGGTTAGGCAGTTGCAAACGGAACAGCGTTCAACAGTCTTGTGTGAAAGTAGTAACGAGGTCGGAAGCACAAATGAGCTGCTTTGCAGCGCGGCCGCAACGGCTGCTTCGCATATCCGGCTCTTTCGGTGTTGTGGGTAGCGCAGTGGCTTTGTTCCCACCGGAAGTCTCCACTAGCAGCATTGGTGGAGGTTGGGCTCCAACCCTTGAAGTAATGACCGGGTGCGCTGATCTTCATTGAGGGCAGTCTGAATAATAACCATCCTCCTTCGACGCTTTGCAAATGCGTGAAGATATTACGGCACCCCTAACCTAAAGCGTTACATCCGAGGAAGGTGAGCGGTGATTCATCTAAAACGATTGACGTTGCTGATTTTCCTGTAATTCTAAAACTCCGGTTAAACTAAAGCAAACTAAGGTTGAGGACTGAATGGTGTGAAGGAAAGTATATGAAGGGTTAGGGCCCATAATTTTGGGTCCGGCGACGGTTTTCCCTCCGCGCACACGGAACAATATTTGGAAAATATGACGTGAATAGGCAGTGCTGGAAGCTAACGATAGGCAAAAGTAACTAGCAAAAGTATACGCGAAAAAAGCTCACAGCAGAAAGCGCTAAAAGGCAAGCGTGAAGAAAATCACTACAAACAGCTGCAGCAAAGAAAAAGAGAGACCAAAGCGACCATTTAAAATAGCCGGGCTCACCAATATGAAAGACTGAATGTCCTAACGTGATTCTCGTTTTGCGCTTGCTTGGCCTTAACCGTTCGGACTACTAGTGCGTCACCCGTTCTTCGCTCCGTAAGACTGCAATATTGAAAACCCTGAGGTTTGACAGATACAAGGAAAGTAGAAAGCGGTGGCAGGTTGAGTATATTTGGACGGGAGTGGGCGAGCGGTGCCTGCGTGAGCAACGCACAAGTGGCGGCCGCACTTGACGGTTAACATTCAGTTAAACAAGTTATCTGGGGGAACAAAACCAAGTTCCGCTGCAAGGACCTCCTCCTGGAAGACTGTCGGAGAAGGGCTTCGGTTGGGACCATACGGGACAAGCCTGAAACTGACGGATGTCTTGGGACTCGGCATTGATCGCCAATTGGAAAATTTGCCATTCTGCTGGTGCTCCCGTGTGTGTTAGTTGCTGGGAGCTGACCGTGCGCCAGACACCCAACATGAAAAACACCATAGGAGGTGAACACATGAGGTGAGATCCACCGGCCTAGCTGCGCCCGCACACTGCTGCAGCCAAGCTGCCCGCCCGGTTTGCGCCGGTCAAAACGGTGGATCTGACTGTGTCCCACACCCACGGGTCTTACTCTCTTCTAGAATCTTCGCCAGGCGTGGTTAAAGGTGAGTGTTTAACTTGTTCGTCCTCCGGCGCGTGCATGATGTCGACCATGGAACCGGTGATTGTCGTGCTGGACTACGTAGAATCGCCTCGGCCTTGGGCTTCCTCTGAGAGCGAGGATAAGACAAAGACAAACTGGTGGAAAAGGGGCTCGTGAGCACCGGTGGATACTCGACTCGGTGGCAGGCACCTAGTAGCAGTCGGTGCTATCCTTGTCGGTTTAACATGGGGTGGCATGTCATCGGAGGATACACTATCGCGATCAACATGTGCCGGCCTGTTAGGTGGGTCTATGCCATTACAAAATGGAACAGCATTCGACACCTCGGCATGGAAACAGTAAAGAAGTCGTAAAGACGGGTGGGCTGCTTTACCCTGCGGCCGCTACAGCTGCCTCGCACATCCGGTACTTCTGGTGCGATGGGTGGCGCTGTGGCCCTTTTCCCACCAGAAGTCAATAAGAGCAGCGCTGGTAGCGGCCAGACTAGACCCCTTGAAGCAACCGCCGAATGTGTTGGTTTTCAGCAGAAGCCCAAGTCACAACAGCCTTCAACGCTTGTAACTGCGAGAATATTCTATGGCATTCCCGAATAGAAACGTCAAATCTACATGAAGAAAACCAAGGTCCTGACGCATCTAAGACGACTGACGTAGCTGGTTATCTTGTAGTACTTGAACTCCGATTCAACTTAAGCGAACCAAAGTTGAGGATCTGAAGGCGTGAAGAAGGGCGCATGAAGATTTGAACTAAACTGTTCAGCCTCCAGACGATTTTTGCTCCATGAAAATGGTGTCGAATATTGAAAAATAATGACGTGGATAAAAGATAGCGGAAGCCATCGATAGGAAAAGGTAGCTGGTAAAATCTACGCTGAAAAAGCAGTTGGAAACAAAACAACAAAGGCAAAATTTTGGGGTGGAAATCGGCAAACAGGGCGTCCGCAAAGAGAAATAGAGACTCACGTAACCAGTCAATCACGTCGGGCTCACCAATTCGCAGAACAGACTGTCCTAACGCGAATCTCGTATTGCGTTTGCATACCCTTAGCCTTTGTGACAACTATTGCGTCACTCATACTCGACTCCGTACGATCGCAATACTGGCAACCCCGTCACTTGACCGGCACAAGGAAAGGACAGTCGGAAGCGGTAGGAGGTTAAGTACATTTGGACGGGAGTGTGCGAGCGGTGCCTGCGTGAGCAACGCACAAGTGGCGGCCGCACTGGACGGTTAACATTCAGTTAAACAAGTTGTCTGGGGGAACAAAACCAAGTTCCGCCACATTTATAAGGTCCGTAGAAAGCGGTAGCGGGTTGATTATATTTTGACTGGAGCGCGCGAGCGGGGCGGGCGTCAGCAACACGCAAGTTGTGACCTAGCTGTGCAGTTAATTTTCGGTTAAACAAGCGATCCGGAGGATCAGTGTGCATGCTGACGATCGGAGCTGGCCGAACAACTGGATGGACGGTTCTTATATCTTCGCGCCGACGAAGCGTTGACACGACAATGCACGAGATTGAAAGTCCAAAGCGAGAAGGTGCCGAGGGATATCAAGTATTTTGGAAAGTTTCGCACGGCAGGTGACGCACAGATATGGCATGCAGTAGAACAAGCGCAACTAAACCAATGTCACAGAGCAGGTGTCAAGTTTCATCATAGATTTTGGAGAAATTGGTGTCCGAGTTTATCCGATTTTGTTCGAAATATCGATATCTCTACGACACTGCCGAGACTTTTAAAGTCTAATTGGATAGTAAGTGTGATGAGGTGGGTTTTTACCTCGTTATTCCTGGGTTGCCGCATCACTTCTGAAATTGTAAACCCGTTTTGGAACGTTCAATGAGTGAGTATTTACGCCGCTGGGTTGAGATGAATTTCCTTTCCCCTCTACCTTTTTCAGTGGATACGGGGTCACTGGAGTGCCCAGGATACCGCGAATAAGACAGCACTGGCATAGATAGACGCCAGTTTTTCTTCATACCATCGGAAGAACTCGGGATACTAGTTTGACTCTATGGGTCACTTCTGTCTTGGGCCAACTGAGCTGAACTAATTTGAACTAAACACAAACGGGACGGGCTCGCGACCTGCTTGGTATAGGTGCCATTTCAGGCTTTGGTGTTGTTGCTCCTTGATGCCACACAGTAACCGTAGGCTTTGGGGCAGGCTGGTTTTCGTAAAGGGCTGTTAAGTAGAGGTGATGGATATGTTTTTCTTTTGGTCTTTTTCCACCTGGTGATCAGTAAGTCCTAGTTCTCGCATTTTCTGCCGCTGCCCTATAGTTAGTTTCAGTGTCTATCGGCAATAGCTATTTTATTGCATATTTGGGCTTTTACGAGTCTCTTCATCATCAAGGTTGTTGATGTTACCTGTAGATTTTTGCATGGTTATTTCTGTAGGTGGCTGTAGGTTACAATTACCGGGTTTGTTTAGTAGTTTATTGTGGTCTAGCTTGCCTAGCACGTTTTATTCATGTTTTTTTATGTTGATTACTGCCCATCTTATTTTTATCGTTATTTTGACAATCTAGATCCAGGAGGCAGAAAGTGGCAAGACAAGATACTGAAGTTAACAGGGGTAAAGACGTCAGGAAGGTTAAGTGTTTTGAATGGTGGTATCCACTTTGAGGCTTCCAAACTTTGTTATTGTCGGTAGTGCGGCAAGATAGCTGAAAGTGCTCATGAGGTATACGAAAGATAGGTCCCTCAAGTGGTTCTGCTCAGATTGTCAGTCCACAATTATTCAAATTGGATCGGGTGCCCTTAGGGTCGTGAGCAATAAAAAACCGGACACAGGGAATCAAAAACCTATTCGAAAGCCGAGCGTGGCAGCAGAATTGATTGGTCTGGACACAAGCGAATCGAAACAACCAGGAAGACAAATTCTCAAGTAGGAAATGGGGAACAAAAAACGGGCGACCGTTATGATGTCCCATCCCGGAGGTGAGAAGTTGGCGACTGTGAACGAGAAAGGAGAAAAAATCAGGTATCCCTGGAATAGGTAAAACCGACGGTCAACTGCTCCAGGTCATAGTTGGAAGGCAAAAGGATCATGACAAGCTTAGGGGAGGCAGACGGTCAGCCAGCAACTAAATCATCTGAAAAGGGCCCGTGATATTGCAACAGGAGACAAGTGTGGTTACCTGTGGTCTATCAGAGTTACAGATGAAGTGACACAAGATGCAAATAAAAGCCACGAGGTACCGTGTTAGATTAACTACGGAACAGCCATTTCTGAGAAAATTACATTTAAAAATGTTCCCATAAAGGGGAAGTAGAGGGATGAATTACACGACGAATAGAGATGGCCAAGACCAGTGAAAGTAAAGTTTTCCAGCCCTAAACACAGGAGTCGGCTGTTGGCAACTGCGGGAAAAATTTGAAGAAAGTCAAGTGGACTGGTGTTTGTAGAGCCAGACGTCGCCGATCGGAGGAAGCATGCGAACCCCATCGTATAACCAGCTCATAAGATAGGCAACCTTTGCTCTATCTGACTACGAAAGATCATCTAGTTTAGAGTAGGGGGAGGCGAAGGCTGTACTGTAGATTATTCAAAGGAGCAGTTCAGGTGATGGGGAGCCTGGGAGAAGCATTTAAGTTGCTGAGGAATGCGTTGATGTTGCATTTGTTGGGTTGAGAATGAACAGGGAGAGGAAGGTCAGGTCAGGTTCATAAAAAGACGGAAGCAGCTGTCGAGCTCCGTGCTCGGGAACGCATGAACCTAGGAAAAAGAAATTAGGTTTTAACGCGCGAATTAGTTAATTTGCGAAGAGGAGACTGCCTGTTTGTGGCTGATTTTCTGTCCCAGCCATTTGGACCCGCAGCCGAAGTCTCATCCAAATTGTCATGAACACAGGCTGTTTCTCGCGCACGCCAGTTTGTTATAAAGACGGCGTTGACTCACCTGGCAACCTCCTTTGTCTTCACAGCATTAAAATCTGAATGGTCACATTGCCGGCGGTGGCCAGGCGGATAAGGACATGAAGTTTGGACGTGAAGGTCGCGGTTCAAATCCTCCCACCGCCGGTCAACTTCCTCACAAGGCAGCCCTTTGTTGGTCGCGTCTCTCTTCCTCAAAAATGGTCTACATTGTTGTTTCATTAATAAACGAAGTAAAAGTTAGAGAATGTAGCCAGCGACCACCTGTGTAGTAGACCACTCGAAGACTGACGACCATTCTAGTCTACATCCGTCGACTCAGATCATGCCTCGATCAGTGCTGGCTTTTGTGATCACAGCTACAAAAACCGCACGTCCCACACAGCTGATTCTGGACGATAATTGCCGACTTCAGTTCCAATTGGAACTTTCCATGCGGTTTTCGTTTCAGCAAAATATCCGGAATTTGAGCTAATCCTGAGATCAGACGAGAGAAGCACTGTACTCAGCGGCAACTGCCAAGCAGAACTCCAGGCTATGTGAACGTCGGGAATGACGTGTATTCTCAACCTCGGTTACTCTGTTAGATGCTCGTAGATCCATCCCCTAGGATGCAACATACAGTGAGATGCGCAGATCCCTGAGACATCAACTGACCAGGATTTTGAGAGGTGACCGGGAGCAGTGGTGGGTAGGAAAGTATAGGGAACTGGAAAAGGCTGAAACAACAGTCGAACTTTTACTAGCTAACTAGGAATACTGGTCCAAGGAAGCCAAGCGTGAGCTAGGTGCCCAGGGAGATAGGTTTCCGTTGGGGGCATAAAGCAGCTGGACCAGATAAACTCGCACTGTACCTCTTCAAGGATGATGGCGAAATGTTAACATTAGAGTTAACGCAACTCCTGTGACTATTCTGGGCAAGAGTGAAAATTCCTGAGAACTAGTTTGAATCGTTTTTTCAAAGAAAGTGATAGATCCTAGCAAGCGTCACATCCAAACTTCCCATGCGCATTATCCTCCGCCGATTAGCGAGTACTCGTATGCGTGAGAATCAAGCCATCTTGGTAATGCTTGTATTCTCCGAATTGTGCCTTGCATCAGACCGTAGAACATAGCTCTGTGTCCCGTTAACTCATGGTTTCTGTCTTTCTTGATTTAAAAGCGACGTTCGACTCAGTCGACCGTGCAGTTCTTTGGTATCGCCTCATTGAAGGATGTTCCAGGGGAATTCAGTTCACTCATCCAAGCTCCGTATACGAACAATCGCAGCCGAGTTCTCGCTTACGGTGATGTTTCACCGGAGTTCACCACGGGAAGTGGTTTGTTGGGGTTTTTTCAGCTTTCCTCAACTTTGTCACCGGGATGTTTATTTAGGTAGCTTTATTCTCATGAGAATAATGAAATTGGTATTTGCTCAAACAGGACGACGCTGTGCTACTAAGAGAAGACTCAAGTGAATTGCAAGTTCTCGTTCATCTGAGCGTCCACATTCATCAACACACCATGGACTATATATTCTGTCACTATTTCCTCTCTCAGGAAGTATGAATGCCCTTATTCTCACCTAAGTATCCGATAGAAGCGGCGTAGCTCCAAAGCGATACTCCGACTTCCCCACCAATAAATTTCCAGCTGGGTTGCCGCCCAACGCAGCCTCAAACGGTCCGGTCGTCTTACCTCACTGTTAGCGTCCATTGGGCCTTCGCGCTTGAATGCGCTCAACATACAGTCACATCTGCTCGCATTCGCTCTGCTAACTTCGTTGCAAAGTCCCAGTGTGCAGTGACGTCCTGTGACTTCAGCTACCTCATTAAATGCCCACTTCAGCCTTTTTATGCTTAGCTGAATCGCCCGTTCCTCTGCTTACTCCTGTTGTCAATGTGCGGTCCCCTGGATCTTTTACTGCATTATCGTGAATCTTCTTCCGCACATTTCAGGTCTCATGGAGTGGGGATTGGGGAGAATATACTGCGATAGTTCTCGCTGAAACAGCATAACACGCAGTTCGTCCACATTGTTGTTTTATTAGCTTGCAAAAATCTTGATACACATAGTGTGCTCTTGAAATCATGGCAGAGGATGAAAACAATGAACGGAGAGGGATAAAAGACAATATGTAGAGTTCGTAGCACGTTCTAGTTCTCCTATTCTCCACCTCCACATCACCGGCCATCCATGGGATCCATGAGTCTTCTGCGGGCTTGGTACTGCCCGATTGCCCAAACCGAAGCAAAAGGGTTGACTTAGGGGACCCTACCCCGAGCTTTTGATCAAACGGTCTAACCAGGAAGGCAACAGGACGCTTCAGGAATCACGTAATCCACCGGAAACCGGTGATTGACTGTTCATGCGCCCTTCCCCCACAGATGCCAGTGAGCACACAGCCGTGTGCTTCGTACGCCGCTTGTAGTTGGTTTGGAATCGGGGTTTAGCCAGCTCCCCGGGACTGATCACTAATGATCAGTCAACCCGGTGGAGGGCGTCGGGCGTTTGCCTTCGTCCTAACAGTGTAGATCTTTTTCAACAGAGGCTATCTGAGACGCCGGTCGCTTGGGAGCATTTTGATAGACGTTCAAGACGATTAGCCGGATGAAGCATTCGGAGCCCCTTTCACATTAGGAATCGTAGTACTTACTAAAAGTTTGGTGCACCGGAATCTTCAACCAATCCACGGGGCCCTAATTCCACCGAAAACGAAGCTGCCAAACAGCCGGCTTCTCCTGTTTTCGGCAGGCTGCCGTAGCGCTCATAGATACTTAGGAAATGGCATTGCTAAACGCTTGGTCGGCCGTGTTTATGTGAGGTTTTTGCGAAAAACGAAATCTGGTTCAGACATATCGAACACCAGTGACCATCTGGTGTCCACCAGCTATCACTGGATCTCTGATCTAGTGGATGCGAATGCGGACAAATTTGATACCAAATCGTTGGCGCGTTGTCCTGGACGCCCCACAAAATAGTTACAGTTAGACTCAGATGCTCACCACATTTAGTGATCATTCACATTTCCTTATGACTTGGAGGCGTTGATGTTTTACGCCTGCTTATTCTCTCTGAAAGAGTGTATTTTTCGAGCTATTCCCTAGCTTATTTTGATCGGTTAGTTTCCATATTCTTGCTTCATGTAACAATATCGCAGCCTCTGTCTGGATCACACCGTGTACATGCTGGCATAGAGTTGCTGCCACAACGAGACTACACCTTGACGTTGTGTGACGGCTTGCGTGCCTCCATGATCCAACGAGCTATACAGGATGGCTTATCTCAAGCCGAGGATTCAATCATGCCCGGAAGGTCAATGGGTAGAGGTCTGGCGAAGTAGTCTCCTGGTCCTCCAAGTTGGGGGTTGATCTAAGTTAACAGCTCAGTCGTAAAAACGAGTGGAAGACTAATTGATCCAAGTTGATGAGCGCCCACTCAGCTGTACCCCGCCGCCTTGCGGTCAGGTTCTTGTCAAAACCAAAGGCTTTGGTTGAGAACCCTAATCGTTCTTCTGCTTAGCGGCTGGATAGAAACATTGTTTTCGTTTTTAAAAAGCCAGTTCCTTGATATATATGATATATATATATATATATATAATATATATATATATATATTTCGGTTGTTCATCTGCTTTATACTGTTGGCGGTCACGTAAGTAGGACTACAATAAAGTTTTTAAAAGCAGGTCAAACTTCAGCTAGTCCCATTGAGGCACGTCCTGTCGAACTATTGAGTTTTGTGTGCGAACGTGATAATTTGCTGCATTAAGGCAATCCATATTTAAACCCTATATTGACTGTTTTTGGTTATTGTTTATGTTTACCGTCGATTGGTCGTAGCCGTTAGTTGCATATTGTCGGTTCAAACCGAAGATCTTCGGGATAATCACACATTGCTTTTTTTCTTTTCAGTTCTCCGTGTGCTTGCACCTTATTTAATAGTAAAACCTCTCTCCCAGATGATTCGCCGGGAAAGCGAGCAAGGCGTTCTTCTGCACAATAACTTTCATATCATGCTGAGGATCATGTCGAAAACGAAGCTGACAGCCACGAACGTCTTCTCACAGAAACATCTCGGCTCGTCATCGTCCTGGCAAGGTCTTAGCGTTTGCTGGAGGCGAGGTACCTGAAACCGATGGTTTGTGCTCGTTCCTCTTTCACCATTGTAACCAGCCCAAGCCCACCGACAACAAAGTTTCTTTCAGTGGTCCTTTGGTTATTTCAGTGCAGCATTGTTCTAGCTTCCTCTCCCGTGCTGTGCACAACTTCTTTCTCAAGTCATTACTTCTGGTTAATCGGTGTCAAAGATCAAAACCAAGTTCCAAGTCCACACATGAAGCTCTTCTTGGTTACTTCTCTCAATTGCTTCGCTTGTTTTACGTCTGTGTACCAGTTGCTATCACCAAGTGTAAAGCGCGTATCTGCTAGTTCTCCAACACCTGCGACGTCAGTAAATGGATGCGCAAGCCACTCCTGAGTTTCGCTGCCTTTGTTTCGAAAACTGAAATTACTTTCGTGCTGCAGTTCCTGGTTGTGGGGGCTCTTACGTGATTGATGCCACCG
Source organism: Fasciolopsis buskii (assembly GCA_008360955.1). NCBI lineage: Eukaryota > Metazoa > Platyhelminthes > Trematoda > Plagiorchiida > Fasciolidae > Fasciolopsis > Fasciolopsis buskii. The sequence continues at coordinate 83,510 of LUCM01009983.1, forward strand.
CAACAATCGTGAGGGAATCACCGATCCATTCAAATCATCTCGTGGCTGCAAGGCCATGCGGTCAAGCAGATACTGAGATTTCGTCGCTGACTCACTGAAATAATCACACTTGTCTCGCTGGCCGTCACGGGCTCTTGCTCTTTAAGCTGTCTGATCCCATACTAGTTTCCCTTTTGTGTCAATTTTCTTTCTCCCTCATTCTCGCGTAAGTGTCGGAACTTTCACGAGCTCGTTCATTCTTTTCTGTCGGTTTACCATCCTCCGCATCCTCTTCTTCTAGCCTCATCCGGTGACCACCTTCCCAGTTCCTCCGCTTCCTCACATTCTAATTGTTTGTGCTCGTTTTCGAACCATCAGTGGATACTAACCTCAAGCTCCTAGTATAGAAGAGAAACCCCACTTGTAATTATTGAATGGGATGTTCGATACTCAAAACTGGTTCAATCCGTGTTTCTTGTTCATCAAGAACACGACCACTCAAAGAGAGTCGCGAACCGATCCATCCAGAAGACCTTTAGACTAATTCATGTCAGGCGTTGGTTTCTGCTGTTTTTTGGTCTCAATCATCACACAATACATAGGTTTGTTTCTTTCTTCATTCCAGTCTGCAATTCTTAACGTTTTCTTTTTTCAGAGTCTCCAATTTGTGTATCCTCCGACATTCCTCGTTTTTCACTGGTGCTATTCGTATCTTCATGTACAGCCATTTACGTGCTATTTATCGTTTGTTGCCACACTTAATGAAACCGCAGAAAGTTCTTTGTTTTCCCTTTCCTTTTTTGATGTCATTGGCTTTCAGTTGATCGAATGGCAAACCACATGTAAATGGAGTCGTTTTTTGTCACCTGGTTACACATGCTAAATTGTGGTGCACATGGAACACGTCATTTAAAAAACTCCATTTGTGGACGTTATATTCCATGATTTTCGACTTAAACTTGTACTGTTGCTGACAAAAAGTGCTGTTTTTTGTCTTATGCCCTGAGGAATTCCGAGACTTCAGTTGTTATATTGATTGTTTTACTCCCCACTAGCGATCGACCTATTTAGTTGTTGGGATTTTTGCCTGTACCCCAAAGGTCGTTTTCACTCCAATTTTTCTTCGCACAACAAACGGATTCCTTACAGCATCCGAATTAAAACATGAGCTTTTGGCCTTTAAAGCTTGGAGCCTTGATCGCAAAGGTTTCGTCATCAAGTACAAGTCACGTTCAGCAGTGCGTTGTGAGTTAGTGGGTTTGTCGTTCAGTGGTAACCCCAACTCGGTGATGAAATGTTTCCGCGGCCCAGAATGCTCAATTCACCGATTCGAACCTCTTTGTAATCCAAGCAGCCGCGATCCACGTACCAATACGAAACTTTCAAAAACGATGGCTAAATTAAAACGTCTTAATGGTGTCTATTTATAGTACCGGTGATTAGAAATAACAGTTTGTATAAATTGGCAGAATCCTCATTGCATAGTTGATAGTTATCATCTTTGTCCAGAGACCAAAGTCATCCTTTTTAATTGGGGTTGTTTCTCTTAGAGAAAATACGAAATAATGAACTTCTGTGACTGCGTGTCACAATAAATAACCCTGATTCTATTAGCGATTTGATTTGTGTTTCCTGTACTGAACATTTAATACGCAGTTTACTGGTTATTTGCTTCTGATTCTTGTCCAATCCGCGTTGTCGTTCCGTTTTTGGTTTTGTGAGTTGATTAATCTTCACTCATCTAGTTTTGGGTTCTATGTCTATATCGGTTTCCCAATATTTTGCAATATCCGGTTGAACCCAAGTCCCGAAGTCTCCTGCCTGGGGCTCCAGGCAAGCAGTTGTTTCTCACTGCTGCTGATTAGGTGTTTATCCTCTTGGAATCGGCATATAAATCGCCCGTTATTGATCTAACAGGTTTATAGGGACCTTTTTAATCAAAAAACTGTTCTGCACCAGCTTCCGGTGTTTTATTTGTATTCAGTTATAAATTTGTTTGCACATCTTAGCATCGTCGAAACTATTCTCCAAAGAGGATATTCGCGAAGGCAAAAAGAAGAGAAACGGACCACTGTAGGGCGCATTGCAGTGTTAGCTCTTCCGGCCTACTCGTCGCACGTGCTCGAACGGCCCAAGCGTATTCACGATCCGAGTATGGCATGGTGGTACCGGGCTGTTTCGACCAGAGTAAGGAAGGTTTGTTCCTAGGATTCCCATCTCCGAAATTTCTCTATTTTCTACAGGCATTTAACATTGACTGGCATCACCACAACCACAAAGGAGTCACAACACTGGGAGAATCGGTAGCCGCATTTCTTGGAAATTGAGAGGGCAGGGAGCCATAACATGTGCTCTGTTCACTGAATTTTGCTGTTCAGAAATTATAATATGTTTTGAAGTGAAAATATCTGCAGCTCAGGTTGCATATTTTTACGAGTGAGAAAGCGAATACACTGAGTTTAATACGTTTATCGTGACGTTTCCCATCCAAAACTAGACTCGTTAGTCAAAACGTGTACGCCCCTTCTCAACTCTATGAAAACCAAAATGACACTCATTATAAAAACTCTCTTTCTCTGGCTGGTCGAATAAATTATGTTTTCCCTCCGAATATTTGCGCCTCTGTATTTACCGGTAGCTGACCCCTGCACCCTACTCGACTGATAAGCTCGCTTGTATAAAATCTGAATCTTCTCGCTGCTCTATAATGTGCAACCATGCTGTTGGCAAAGAAGCTCCGGTTGTAACATTGATGTCCAGGATGACATAACCAGTAGATTGCAGTCAGACTCACCAAACTAGGTTTAGTCTTTGTTCTTTTAGTCGTTCAGACTGCACACGCACCGTCTGATCTACAATACTGTCGTTTTAATTTAGGGAATAACGGAAATCAAAACCAAAGGCAGAATTTGTTTAGGGTTCACCGCTTTCCCAGACTGCTTCCTGTGCCATCAGTTCATAGATCTACGTCGCGCTGATCTGCGTGACCGTCTAGACACTAACATGTGCGTAGACGCGCGCGGACTTATGACAGCATCTTTTTTCAATGTGGGTCTCACTAACACGAATCTGAAATGAAATCAACACGAAAGAGTCCGAGGTGAACCGAAACCACAATAACGCCTATAGGTAGGCGTCAATCAAATCCACTGTGGCCTGCTCATATAACAAGATGGCCCTTCGAGTTTTCATCAAAAGATCTTATCTGCGATGAAGCAGCGAGACTGCTTCGCAAACTGCGGGGAAACAGTGGCCGGTATCCAAATCATGCACCTTTGATTCCAAGTGCCTCATCGGGGATTGAAACAGTGCCAGTGACGGCGAAATTCCCGATTCGACACGCTTGTAATATGTAATAGTTTAAAGAAAAACAAAGTTTTTTTGTCAAAATGGCAGGCAACAATTCCCACGTCGCATTGTTTACCAATGGCTTTTTGCAGCGTATTTTTTTAAGAGAAGTCTTCAAATTGAAAAAACCCATTATAGTTTCAGGACATTGCCGCTGCTTGTGCGGGGCCTCCTTTCGATTGATAGTTAATTTTTTTATAGCGCACTAACCGAATATGAAAAGCCTTCCCCATCGCAACCTGAATGTACTTCAATATACCGATTTATCAGGTTCTCTTCGGTTTATAACCGAAGGTTCGTGACTATAATGGACGGAGTACCAGAATTTGCAATCTGTAAGTTAACCCATCGTAATTCAGTGCTAGGGCACGATACTTCAGTTTTTCACACCACTTCCAGGTAAGGGCAAACAAGTTTGCCCTTACTATACGCTCTTTAGACTTTAAATGCTTGGTATTTCAATGCTCTTCGAAACGTAACGCACAAGACCTCAGTCTCGTAATCAACTTTGTAGACTAAAAGCTGTCTTTTTCGCTTCCTCCTGCGTGGTCAGTGATTTCGTTTTTGGCTTTTATGGTCATGATGAATTCGAGATCAGCTTCAGCAACGAGAGTTGAGGCATGCACTTTGGACTTTTCTAATGCGACAGTTGTTTATGTCTAGGTCCGAGGCTCTAACCTATATTCATTACAACGCGATTGAAAGCCTTCATTGCTCGTCCTTCGTATGTGTTAAACTCACCTGAACTGGAGCTCTTCTGAGGATAGAAATAAATTCCACTAGGATCTGTCATTTTTACTTCGAAGGGTGCGTTCTCAGACGCTCGGTCTATAAATTTGATGACATCATTTCATCGCCCAAAATCGACTGTTTTACGTGAGACAAGAAAGACACACCTACTCGATCAAAATCGATAACCATGTACTTGCATCACAATGGACATTGGTACCTTGGCTGATGTGATGCTTACACATTCATGAACAAGCTATATAGGAGGGCTTTTTTTCAAGCCGCAAGATTGAATCTATTGGGAGGTCGAATAGATGGAAGTCTGATGAAAAGTAGTTTTCTTGGTTTTCCAGCTTGGGATTCTGATTTGGGTCCGGAAAACCCACATTTGGACAAATTGGAGGGGAACACATAATTAATCGAAGCAGATCGACCTCCGATTCAGCCAGCCGTCTTGTGGAAATTTCTTTGTTACCGTTAGACTGTGTTCCGTGTGTTGGCTGCAGCAGCATCTTATCTTTTCCCGCCTGTGTAGGTCCACTCTCTGTTCCCTTTGGATATTCACTCTTTTTATATAAACGTGTAACTCTGGGGAAAGGCAGCGGTCAGTGAGGCTTGCCTTGCTGTTTAACGCTGAACGATGATGATGATGATGATGCATCAATAGATGGTGTCCTCAGTCAAGCTAGTGGAAGAACTAGCGTCGAAACTAGCACCTCCTTTCGGATGTTCAAGTGGACTAAACATCTCGCCAGAAAGGTCAGAGGTTTGAATCCCAGATCCATGAGTCACTTTGTTGATGGACGGCAACTCACTGTCGCCGGACTCGTTATCGCATCCGACCTAATGAGACCTTTTATGGTCCTTCGCCACTTCCTGTTTCAAGGTCACGGTTACCGGTCCCCCTCCCCTGTAGTATGCCCCAGGGGCTGTGGCCATGCCCTTTCCATTATACTTGTGTCGGGCATACCATAAAAAACCAATAACAGAATCGTTGCGCGGTTGCATGCCAAAGGTTCATTTGCGCGTCCCATTTGTACTCCGCACCCAATGTGCCACAATTCAACCGTATCTGATCAGTCGTCACAGCTATTCCAAATATAACCTCAGAGCCTGGAACTTTTTTATGTGTTACGTTCCGTGACGTCCAGTTTGCCTTTCTCATTGTTGTGCTACGCGGCGCCTAGTATTTAAATTATGGGTCTTATATGCTTCCCTAGTTTCGTATTCGTCCGAATGTGAGACACTCAATGACACGACCGCAAGTATGGGCGACTGCAGATCCCGAAGATAATAAAAACATGAGATTCAGTTCAGTTTGTGCATCCATTGACCTTGCATGAGCGTGCTCTGGCGTTGGTTGCTGCTTCGCAACAACGAATAGTAGTGAAAAAGCAAATCATAGGATAGAACCGTAGAGAAGCAGAAATATTTCCAATGCAGGAGCGCCACTGACTGCGGTGTTGAGTCATTTCACCGAAAATATCCAGTCATCATGTTGGGGTATCTCGTAGACTCCAATCTGGTGATCTAACTTATTTTGGATGATGGACTGTTTAAGGTTTCCATGTCTTTTAGCCACGTCATAGGCCACCTATCTTGACCCTTTTTCCCACCGTTACTTGCCTGGAATGGCAGTGTGTCGCAAAAGTCAATCTGTAAAGAAAGGGAATCTGGGTCCGGGACCACCAAGGCATGCATACGGTGCAAGAGTGTCAACGCGCTTGCCCTCGTAAAGCGCTACAATCGTCCGGCGAAAGTTACGCTACTTTCATCGTTCTTTACATTTTGACCTATCTCGCTACTCCGTCGCTCGGTCCAGAGTACACAATCCTATTCCAGAATGTAACTAGTCGTTGTACAACGAAATGAGACCTCCATGGTAGTAGTCCTGGACCACAAAAACCGTTGGCCAGTCGAGCAAATTGTTTGTCTGTCCGGTAGAACTTGTCGGATTAGTGATGAGCAACACTGGTTCGTGGTCTTATTTTGCTGGCTGACCATGTTCGCCACGTCTCAGTAGCAATGACAGACTCTTATGACATTTTATGTGAAGAATGCTTGCTAAGCTAAACTCTTATGTCCTGAACACCGCTGCTGCCTGTTCGCGCTCATTTATTCACTGAACATGAGCTTAAGTTATTCATGTCTAGCCACCAGTTAGGTGCTCATTCCCGTATCCTTAAACCGATGATGCCTCCCTGCTAGCATGCGGCTTTATTCTGCTGTGCGTGACAGTTTCCCGAAGCACCTATTTCATCTGTTTTCTGAGTGTCCGTGAATATCTTTGGACTGTTACCACGTTCCTTCCGCCTATTTCGTTCCAACTTGCTCTCTGAATCTAAACACTTTTCTTGTATTGGATTGCTCATGCTTCTGATTTTGGTCTGGTAACCGCTATACGATAGGCATTTTCTCGCCCATCCTTCATTAATTGTTCAGTCCTCTACGTTCAACCAGCGTACATTCGAAGAACGAAATTCAGTAATTTTCAGCATAAAATGGTAGTGTGGATGTTTAGGTAAATAATAGTTCACGACCAACTACGCAGAACGGATTCCTTTTTTGGAATTCTAATCAGTGCGTTTTATTCGACAGTTTTATCCACAAACAATGGGGCGTTAATCCAACACGACATGGCTGCATCTTCAGCTTTATAGAACCATTTTGTATAGCTCTTTGGGTGGTAGATGTATGTAAACCATCAAATCATAACTGAAAATGCATGCTTCCTGTAACGGTGCGTATTGACGAGAGGCGTCACCATCTGTTTGGTGGTTTTCGCCCTTTGATTGTAGTTATTTTATATCTTGCAGAACCCTGGCAACGCCTTACTTGTGCCTTTTCATCATTTACTTTCCCTTGCTCTTTTCTGCATTCTCAGAAAGACTGAAAAGTACGATGCAGTAGTCTGTGACAAGATGAGTTGGTTTCGACTTATACTTCGGTTGATACATCCACCGTTTCTGAGTAGAAACAATTGTTTTCGTTTTAAAAACAGTTTCCTTGATATATATATATATATATATATATATATATATATATCGGTTGTTCATTGCTTTATACTGTGGCGGTCAGTAAGTAGGACTACAATAAAGTTTTAAAAGCAGGTCAAACTTCAGCTAGTCCATTGAGGCACGTCCTGTGAACTATTGAGTTTGTGTGGAACGTGATATTTGCTGCATAAGGCATCCATATTTAAACCCTATATTGACTGTTTTGGTTATGTTTATGTTTACCGTGATGGTCGTACCGTTAGTTGCTATTGTCGGTTCACCGAAGATCTTCGGATAATCACACTTGCTTTTTTCTTTTCAGTTCTCGTGTGCTGCACCTTATTTAATAGTAAACCTCTCTCCCAGATGATTCGGCGGAAAGCAGCAAGGCGTTCTTCTGCACAATACTTCATATCTGCTGAGGATCATGTCGAAAACGAAGTAAAGCACGAACGTCTTCTCACAGAAACATCTCGGCTGTCATCGTCCTGGGCAGGTCTTAGCGTTTCTGGAGGCGAGGTACCTGAAACCGATGGTTCGTGCTCTTCCTCTTTACCATGTACCAGTCCAGCCCACCGACCAAGTTCTTTCAGTGGTCCTTTGGTTATTTCAGTCACTTGTTCTAGTTCCTCTCCCGGTGTGCACAACTCTTTCTCAAGTCATACTTCTGGTAATCGGTGTACACCAACCAGTCCAAGTCCACACATGAACTCTTCTGGTTACTCTTCTCCAATTGCTTCGCCTGTTTCGTCTCGTGTACAGTGCTATTCACCAAGTGTAGCCGTATCTGCTAGTTCTCCAACACTGCGACGTCCAGTAAATGGAGGCGCAAGCCCACTCCTGGTTTCGGCTGCACTTTGTCGAAAACGAAATTATCTTTCGTGTGCAGTTCCTGGTTGTGGGGGCTCTAGTGATGATGCCAGTCGTGAGGGATCACCAGATCCATTCCAATCATCTCGTGGCTGCAAGGCCATGCGTCAAGCAGATACTAGATCGTCGCTGACTACTGAAATATCACATTTTCGCTGGCCTCCGGGCTTGCCTTTAGCTTCTGATCCACCTAGTCCTTCTTGTCAACTTTTCCCCTCATCTGGTAGTGTGAACCCACCGAGCAGTCCATCTTCTTCGAGTTTACCATCTCCGCATCTTTCTCTAGCCTCATCGGTGACCACCTTCCCCGGTTCTCCTGCTTCCTCCACATCTAATTGTTTTGTTGCTCGTTTATCCGAACCATCAGTGACTACCTCAAGTCCTAGTATAGAAGAAAAACCCACTGTATTATTGATGGATGTCGATACTAAAACTGGTTCATCCGTGGTTCTGTCATCAGAACCGACCACTCAAAGAGAGTCCGGAACCGATCCATCCAAAGACCTTTAAGACTAATTCATGTCAGCGTTGTTTCTGCTGTTTTGGTCTCAATCATCACACAAACATAGGTTTTGTTCTCTTTCTTCATTCAGTCTGCAATTCTTAACGGTTTCTTTTTTCAAGTCTCCAATTGTTATCCTCCGACATTCCTCGTTTTTCACTGGTGCTATTCGTATCTCATGTACAGCCATTTACGGTGCTATTTATCGTTTGCCACACTTAATGACAACCGCAGAAAGTTCATTGTTTTCTCCTTTCCTTTTTTGATGTCATTGGTTTCAGTTGATGAATGCGCTAACCACATGTATGGGATCGTTTTTGGTCACTCTGGTTACACATCTAAATTGTGTGCACATGAACACGTCATATTACAAAAACTCCATGTGACTTATATTCATGATGTTTCGACTAAACTTGTACTGTTGCTGACAAAAAGTGCTGTTTTTGGTCTTATGCCCTGAGGAATTCCGACTTCAGTTGTTATATGATGTTTACTCCCCACTATCGATCGACCTAATTAGTTGTGGGGATTTTGCCTGTACCCCAAAGTCGTTTTCACTCAAATTTTTCTTCGCACAACAGAACGGATTCCCTTACCAGATCCGAATTAAAACATGAGCTTTTGGCCCTTAAGCTTGGAGCTTAGATCGCAAAAGTTTCGTCATCAGTCAAGGTCACGTCAGCAGTGCGTGTGAGTTAGTGGTTTGTCGTTCAGTGGTACCCCAACTGGTGATGAAATGTTCCGCGGCCAGAATGCTCAATTCACCGATCGGAACCTCTTGGTAATCAACAGCCCGATCCACGACCAATACGAAATTTCAAACCCCGATGGCTAAATTAAAACGTCTTAATGGTGTCTATTTATGGTACCGGTGATTAGAAATAACAGTTTGTATAAATTGCAGAATCCTCATGCATAGTTGATAGTTATCATCTATCGTCCAGAGACCAAGTCATCCTTTAATTGGGGTTGTTCTCTTAGAAAATAGAAAATGACTTCTGTGACTGCGTGTCACATAAATAAACCCTGATTCTAATGCGATTTTGATTTGTGTTTCTGTACTGAACATTTAATACGCAGTTACTGTTATTTGTCTGATTCTTGTCCAATCCCGTGTCGTTTCCGTTTGGTTTGTGAGTGATTTAATCTTCACTCATCTAGTTTTGGGTTCTATGATTATATCGGTTTCCCCAATTATTTTGCAATATCCGGTTTGAAACCCAAGTCGCGAGTCTCCTGCTCTGGGGCTCCAGGCAAGCAGTGTTTCTCCTGCTGCTGATTAGGTGTTTTCCTCTTGGAATGCATATAAATCGCCCGTTACTTGATTAACAGGTTATAGGGACCTTTTATCAGAATGTTCTGACCAGCTTCCGGTGTTTTATTTGTATTCAGTATAAATTTGTTTGCACATCTAGCATCGTCGAAACTATCTCCAAAGAGGATATTCGCGAAGGCAAAAAGAAGAGAAACGGACACTGTAGGGCGCATTGCAGATGTTAGCTCTTCCGGCCTACTCGTCCACGTAGTCGAACGGCCCAACGTAATTCACGATCCGAGTATAGGCATGGTGGTACCGGGCTGTCGAAACCAGAGTAGGAGTTGTTCTAGGATTCCCATCCCGAAATTCTCTTTTTTACAGGCATAAATGAACTGGCATGCACCACAACCACAAAGGAGTACAACACTGGGAGAATCGGTAGCCGCATTTCTGGAAATTGGAGAGGCAGGGAGCCATACAATGTGCTCTGTTCACTGAATTGCTGTCAGAAATATATATATATATATATATGAGTGAAAATATCTGCAGCTCAGGTTGCATATTTTTAGAGTTGAGAAGGAATACACTGAGTTAATACGTTTATCGTGACGTTTCCATCCAAACTAGGACTCGTTGTCAAACGTGTACGCCTTCTCAACTCTAAAAAAAAATATATATATATATAAACTGGTGGAAATCTATGTTTTCCCTCGAACTATTTCATTGTACTAGCACAGTACCGTAAGGCTGCATATTCGATGGCCGTTGTAAAAATCTGTAAATTTAGTCCGTTCTAAAAAATGCCTGGCCATACATTGTTGGCAAGAAGCTCCGGTTGTGTAACATGCGGTGCAATAACCAGTAGATTTGCAGTCAGAACTCACAAACTAGTTTAGTCTTTGTCTTTTAGTCGTCAGACTGCACACGCACACCTGATTACATACTGTCGTTTTAATTTAGGGAATAACGGAAATCAAAACAAAGGCAGAAGTTTGTTTAGGGTTCACCGCTTCCAGACTGCTCTGTGCCATCCAGTTCATAGATCTACGTGCGCTGCACTGCGTGACCGTCTACACTAAATTGTGCTAGACGCGCGGACTTATGGACAGCACTTTTCAATGTGGTTCTCACATAACACGATCTGAAATGATCAACACGAAAGAGTCCGAGGTGAACCGAAACCCAATAAGCCTATAAGGTAGCGTCAATCAAATCCACTGTGGCTGCTCATTACAGATGGCCCTTCGAGGTTTTCATCAAAGGATCTTATCTGCGATGAAGCAGCGAGACTGCCTTCGCAAACTGCGGGGAAACAGTGGCCGGTAATCCAAATCATGCACCTTTGATTCCAGTGCCTCATCGGGGATTGAAACAGTGCCAGTGACGGCGAAATTCGATTCGTACACCGCTGCTAATATGTAATAGTTTAAAGAAAAACAAAGTTTTTTGTCAAATGGCAGGCAACAATTCCCACGTCGCAATGTTACCAATGGCTTTTTGAGGTATTTTTTTAAGAGAACGTCTTCAAATTGAAAACCCATTATGTTCAGGACATTGCCGCTGCTTGTCCGGGGCCTCCTGTTCGATGAATGAGTTAATTTTTTTATAGCGCACTACCGAATATGATAGCCTTCCCCATCCGCAACCTGAAGTCTACCCGGATTTTATACAGGTTGCTCTTCGTTTATACCGAAGGTTCGTGACTATACGGAGTACCAAGAATTGTTGCAATCTGGTAGGTTCACCCATCGGTAATTCTAGTGCTAGGGCAAGATACCTTCAGTTTTCACCCACTTCCAGGTAGGGCAACAAGTTGCCCTTACTATAGCTCTTTAGACTTTAAATGGCTGTTTAATGCGTCTTCGAAACGTACGCACAAGACCTCAGTCTCGTAATCACTTTGTAGACTAAAAGCTGTCTTTTTTCGCTTCCTCTGCGTGTCAAGTGATTCGGTTTTTGGCTTTTATGGTCATGATGAATTCGAGATCACTTCAAGCACGAGAGTTGAGCATGCACTTTTGGACTTTTCTAATCGACAGTTGTTTATGTCTAGGTCCGAGGGCTCTATACCTATATGCAATTACAACCGATTGAAGCTTCATTGTCTGTCCTTCGTATGTGTCTAAACTCACTGACTGGCGCTCTTCTGAGGATAGAAATAAATTCCACTAGGATCTGTCATTTTTACTTCGAAGGGTGCGTTCTTCAGACGCCTTCGGTCGATGACGATCATTTCATCGCCAAAATCGACTGTTTACGTGAGACAAGAAGACACACCTACTCCGATCAAAATGATAACCATGATTTGCATCACAATGGAATTGTACCTTGGCGTGATGTGATAGCTTACACACTTCCATGAACAAGCTATATAGGAGGGCTTTTTCAAGCCGAAGATTGAATCCTACTTGGGAGGTCGATAGATGGAAGTCTGATGAAGTAGTTTTCTGGTTTTCCAGCTTGGGATTCTATTTGGGCCGGAAACCCAATTGGAAAATTGAGGGGAACAATAATTAATCGAAGCAGATAGACTCCGATTCAGCCAGCTCGTCTTGTGGACATTTCTTTGTTAAAACCAAAGGCTTTAGTTGAGAACCCTAGTCGTTCTCCTGCTTAGCGGCTGGACTCCGTAACAGAACCTGTCCACCATCTTCCATGAATCACATAAACGAATGGAATCCCATGCTACATCAGCCGTCGCGCTGGTTAATCAAGATTGCATCGAGCGAAGGGGTTGTGATAAGAATGTCTGGAGTTCTCTTTTGTCCAACCGTTTCCCTTTCCCTACTTGCTCGTAACGCTCTATAATGTGCCCGATCCGTGCAACCGTTCATTGTCCGGTAGTCATAAATGATTTTCAGTCTAGTAGCCCTCATTTTCTCGGACCACTGCAGCCTCTGGATCTCGGCCGTTTAAATATACGCGCTTCCATGCGGGCTGATCAGCAGTCGTGTTTAGCACTGACGATGGAATCAGTGGTTTCGTCATTAAAGTGCGAATTCAAGATTCCAGTAACGTAATTCAACTTACTGCGTCGGTTGTCTCATTAGAATATTTTCTGCGCACCTCATGAAACGAAGCGGATGAAGCTGCAGCTCAACATGACACAGGGTTGCTCCCGACCGTCAAGGCTGAAGCGGCTCTTTTAGACCGTACCTCGGGTATTGGTCGTTTGTGCCGTGAGACCCAAGGGGTCGGTTGGCGTTCAAGAGAATGGCTTTGTTAAGCGCACCTCATTTGTTTTCTAGGCGTATGCCTCAATAAACGATACCTTTACCTGCAAAAGAACAGGTTTTATGTCGCACTCACTGTTTTCGTTCGTGGGATCGAATACGCTGATGTTTTAAAGGTGGCATGTGATTTTAATGCACAAACTGAAGACCCTAGTGCATGCCTGGTTAGCATGCACATAACAGATATGGACTTCTCCATTTCTGTGCAAACAACCGTTTCTTCCTGTCTGGCACAAATTTCCGATGCGGTTCACGGCACATATCGACATAGCGCTCGAACTCCATGGGTGATCCGAGTCAGATTTACCACGTTGTAGTATGCTACCGTTGGTTTGGTTCTGTTGAAAGCTGGAGGTCGTACTGCTCCACGTGCATCGAATCGGACCCCGCTTAATACGATTTCTGCTAGAGTTTGGCGACCTTCGATACAAACCACACACGGTTACCGTAGAACGGTTGCTTGATCCGGACGTTCGTACAAATTTCAAGCAGAAACTGTCAGACTAGATAAGACGTTTGAGGATAAGTATTGGAAGCAAACGAAGCTGGTAGTGCACTTGACAGCGCGTATTGCTTCCGGTCGTAAAGGCGATGGATCTCACAAGTCACTGAGTCTAATGAAGCAAAATCGCCAGCTCCTTAACTGTAAGGAGGTGAATAAGATGAGCTGGCGCCTACGCCCTAGTGACTACAAGGCTTAAGAAGGCCCATAAAATCGGTTGGGTTAAGGCAGTCTAAGAAATGGGAGTAGCAGCTAACTCAGGCAACAGTCAGAGACCGTTTAAGCCCACACGCGACACCAGCAGCGAACCACGGCTGGGAAAACCATATTACAATAAAACTGGAGATCCCATTCATGGCAGGCAGCACAGAACCAATCGTTGGATTGACTACTCCAGAGACCAGCTTAGCTTTCTTCACGCTAATTTAGTTACTGCGATGTCAACAGGTGTTACTTGACCCCAAAGCAATTGAAAGTAGAGTCGAAGGTTCAGCTGTTGAAAGGAGAGACTTGGTGACATCGACAACCTCCCGCTTCCCCAATTCTTTTCACACTGAATGGAGAAGCCCTAATAAAATTGCTTATCTCCTTGTTCTGTGATGTGGGACGTCGAGCATATTCTGTCGTTACTGACTGTACCCATCTTCAAGAAGGACGCACGCAGTGACTGTACCAATCATTGTAGGATTAGTTTTGTTCCGATAGCTACCAAGTTTTTTTTAGTTCCCGTAAAGCTGCGCAGTGTGCTACCAATTCGTGTGGCTAACGTCCACGAACAACGGGCTGGATTTCGCCCAGGCCGGGGTTAAAACGACCAGATTTTCATCCTTCCCCGGCTTCTCGAAACACGCACACAGACTGTCTTAATGCATTCTTTCGCTTGGGGATGCAGGCGTCGAACCGGCGAAGAAGCTTTGTAACCTAGATTACGCGGACGACTTTGTCAGTCTGCTCGCATCTGTGGGACAAGAAAACATGCATCAGACCGACTCGCGAGGACTGTAGCTGCATTCGGCACGTGCTTCTCACTTTCCAGTTGCTGTTGGACGACTAGAAGACATTAGTTCCTAACCAGATACGGGATGGAGGGGAACTGACGATTGTGGACCGTTTTATTCAACTCATGAGCTGTGTAGCGAAGGATGGTAGCGCGGTAGTAAAGGTGAACATACGTGTACCCAAGGCTTGGGCGGCTTATACTAGACTGAAACATTTGAGTGCCGACCCGGTGTTTCATTGAAGTTGGCATGTCGTATGTACCGTTCTCCGGTGCACTCGATCCTACTGTATGGTTTCCAGACATGGAGCTTGCGTGCTGAAGATGTTCGTCGCTCGGAGGTTTTGAAATAACGATGTTTGCTCAATGCCGAGGGGACTTGGATGAAGCGACCTATTGAGCAATGTGCACATTGGGAATCATGTATTGGATGCCGGTTTAGTGAACAATGTTGGCATGTATCAAGATTTGTAAGTTTCGTTGGTTGAGTCACGTGTTTCGTCTACGACACCGCGCCCTATTTTCTGTTCCTCCTTCGGAGTCTAAAAATTACATGAGAGTCATCAGGTGACGTGACAGCCTGAAATGCGAAAATGTCCATCGAACTTAGGTGAAGTAGGTATCTGGCATCTTCATTATTGGGCTTCAAATGACCCGTCAATCAGCCAAAGGATATGATAGCAAACCATGAGCAGTGACGATCATCACTTTCTGTCGGGTCAAAATGTTTGAAAAAAGTACATTTGTGCAGTTAGAATGTATTTTTGCTACTAGGACATTCTTTTCTTTTCCCGCTCCAATAGATCCACTTTCCTATCCTCTTGCACCTTCATCGCCTTTGTTACAATGTGTAACTCTGGGGGGGGGAGTCAGCAGTCGGTGAGGCTTGCACTGCTACATGACGCTGAACGATATCAATGGTCCCCTCATTCCATTTTGTTTCCATAATAGCCACGCCGTAAAGAGCGGCATCAAAAAATCTGCATTATGGCACCATTTGTTGAGGAATGGAGCGTATGG
Organism: Fasciolopsis buskii; assembly: GCA_008360955.1. NCBI lineage: Eukaryota > Metazoa > Platyhelminthes > Trematoda > Plagiorchiida > Fasciolidae > Fasciolopsis > Fasciolopsis buskii. The sequence continues at coordinate 98,944 of LUCM01009983.1, forward strand.
AAAGTGGATGTCAATGTCGAAAGAATTGTACTATCACACTTCAGGTTGGGTTGCGGTCATGACCTGCTGAATCCATCCTTCATCGTACCGTATGGCAAAGCTGTTCCATTTTTTACTTTACCCTAAGGAATACCCTACAGAGCGCTTCGTCTATTGGAAGGCGGTATAGAATTCCACCCGACAGACACTTTTTCTGGGTATGCCGACGAGGTCGTGTGGCTTAGCGACATTGTGCAGACCATTCAATATGCATTGGATCGTTTGGCAATCGAGGCATTTCGATGTAGTGTTCGCATTGCATGTTTGAAGTACGAGGCACCTCTGTCCGGAGGCTGTGGCCGAACTTACCCTTTGTGATAATCAGTTGGAAATGGTCGGCAACTTTAGATACCTCGGTAGCTTGGTTACAACAGAAGATGGTCTTGAGGCGAAGATCACATGATTAGTAACGAGAGCTAAATGGGAATTTCGCGAATCTCTGGTGCCACCATGATATTTAGCTTCCTCTCAAAGAAACGGTGTGCAATGCCCCAGTTCGTGGGTTTCTTGCCGCTGAGATGGTCGGTGGATTTTTGTATTCGACCACTGTGTCCCAATCGTGGCTCTAATATGGTGGGAACATCGAGTGTGTAATGAGGACGTATATCACCGTGTATTGCTTGCTGATGCACGCCGTCTGAAGTAGGCAATCGCTCTACATCACCTTGGGTGACTTGCATGGGTTTTTAATATGCCTGCTCACTATCCAACTTATCGTACTTGCAAGTGCTGCGCAAGATTGGAAGAAGTGACGCGGCCTTTATGCCAGGACGTGGCTTAGTGGCGTAAAGAAGTTAGCTCCAATATCCGGACCAAACGACGTAAGGAGTGTATCGAAAAATCGATGCGCCATGTATTGGTTTTTATTGTGAATGATATAATATTAATAACACAGCGTTGTTGGTAGATGTAATGCGCCAACGTTTCGACTACCGTGGGTAGTCTTTCTCAAGGCAAGTTTTACAATCAAAAGAAAAGTGCAGACCTTCGGATAAGGCAGCCTTATCAAAACTTGAGCGCGATTCAGCCATCGCTCTGCATGCCATAGCAGAAGGGCATAACATAGATTATGAAAACGCAAAAATACTTCAAAGTGGATTCAGAACCTGCACTGAGCGTAAGGTTGCCGAGGCTCTGGCGATAAGCACCCACCCCACATGCATAAATCGGAACGACGGAGCAGAGATCTCGGAGATATGGACAGCCCTAACATCATTAAGAAACAAGCATACCAAAGGTCACCGTGCTAGTTGACCCCACCACCACGGTGACGCATTACGTGGAAGACAACTAATCACTCACCTGACCCACATTTCAAAGCACACACATACACGAACACAACTAAACATCAGTTGGCATGTGAACGTTCCCTCAGTCATTTGATTGTAAAACTTGCCTTGAGAAAGACTACCCACGGTAGTCGAAACGTTGGCGCATTACATCTACCAACAACGCTGTGTTATTAATATTATATCATTCACAATAAGTTAGCTCCAACTTTGGCCTCCGCTGATGCTTCCCGGTTAGGTTCAAAGAAATGAGGTTTGCCATTGGTTAAATGTGTTCCGAGAGTTACGGCTCAGACAATCATGCGAAAGCTGTATGAACTCTCTGTATCCAGTAAAAGCAACACAGAACACTGAGAAAATACGTATGGTGTGCAAGGAAGACTCTTTTTGTTTTTCTCCGCGTTTGGACCGTAGTTGTCTCCGAGCCGGTGTAAAAGCTGCTGATATATATATATATATATATCTGCCCGGTCTGTGGTCGCAGCAAAACCAAAATTGTCCGTCTGGCGTTGCTGCTCCTCAGTGGTAATGTTTCACTTGTCTTCCATCGGGAGCTTTTAATGCGGTTATCGATGCGACTGGAGTCTCAGGGTCCTAGCGAACATTAAGATTAGATCTGGCGACCCTGAACACAGTCGTTCAGGACTCTGGATCACGTGGACTTAAAAATGAGTTGCTTTCAGGTGTACCTCACCGAATGCTATAGACAAATGAGATGCCACCTAACTGAATGCATGAGAACCGACACTGAGTAATACTGAATAGGGAAGTGTATGGAAATGCAAAAAGCTGTGGCTATCGGCAATGGCCTCATCTCTCACTGACTGATTAGAAATGATGGTCCACGAAAAATGGGTGTAGCGCTTGTCAGAGCTGTTCATGGAATAACTCATTTGTCCCACCTCAACAGATGGCACTTTAATAACACCTAAGGTGCTACTACCTCAGTAATTGAATGCTTTGGATCGATCTGGATTGTCACCGTTGGTATTCGATTAGACGTGGAGATCAAAGCAAATTTTCGGTGTCGTTGTGTTTGTTCCAATTAATCATTACTGTTATGGAATCCAACACCTAAGACTATGTCCATTTTTTCCGAAGCACATTGAATATCACTCCTGTCTACTAGTTATGAATCAACCTACAATTCATTCATCTGCGGTGATTATACCGCACTCCAATGCAGTACATGCGGCCTTCTTTGAAGGTAGAAGGCGCGAATTGGCTTTGGCTGATGGTCACCTATCAATAACGACGCCCGAGTATTCGGTAGCTAGGTTGCACGCCCCACCATGGATTACAAGAAATTGTGACTTCTTCACACACAACACAAAAAGCCAATGAAACTTTGTTTCTGGCATTTGAACCTTATACCCAAGTCAGTACATATTATGCAACCATTAACTCGGCTTCAGTTATTCATATTCATCCCAATAAAAATTGCGCGTGACTGAGACTTGGAATACAATAAGGGAAAGGGACGATGGGGATTACGCAGTTTATACATTGTGGTATGGCTTTAATTGAGTTAGCCGGTGTTGCAACATGTGAGAACGTCGTAAACACCATCATTCTATTCTTTTACAACCGCAAGACGTAACTTCACACCGATGTGCTATGGTTTTGGTTGTTGACTCATCGTATATTCAAGGGAGAAATAAAATAGAAAAAAGAAAACTACCATGGTATATGGAGTAAAACTAAACTAATATTGATGGGTGGCTTTGTATTGAAGAACATCATATCAACTCAAATCTCTAACTATAATTTGGGGGATCTCGTGGACTTCAACCCGCCAGAACAGTCTCCTAGGTAAGGCTTCAATACAGTTTAGACCTTTCATGGACTGATCGCATCAAGTAGCCTTTTAGCCATAACCTGCTCCAGAAAACATCTTACATCAAGCGGGTCGATCTACTGGTATGCATCACGCATCACAGTCAACATAAATACTTAGATAAAGCGCTTCTTCTGAAGAATGAATTGTGGGTCCCAGCATCACATGCTTTAAATCAGAGTTGGTTCAAAAAATAACCACTCCATATTCGGTCCGCGGTGGTCAAACCGGTAATGGCGTGTCGGGTCCGAATCCTCCTACCGCTAGCCAGCTTCCCAACTTGACAACCCTCTGTTGCTCGCGGCTCTCTTCCTGAAAATTATATACACCGTTATTTGATCCATAAAAGAAGTAAAAGTTAAGGACGGATGTCCAAGCACTGATAGTCTTTCGACAATCCTACGCCCACTACAGACATCTTTTTGGAATCGCGCAGAAGAACCGATCTTAACACTGTTGTATACACTCGCTCTCCAATCGATAAATGGGCGTTGGGCCGACGCCTCAAATGTTTCAAACTGATGCAAACCAACTGGAGCTTTTGTACATGCCACAGTATTTCATCTGATGATCGACCAATTGAGGAGACAGAATCACCAAAGCCCAAAACGTCCTCTGGAAGAAAAAGTCCATAGTTGGGTCACTCCAGTGCTGCAGTAAAATTTTGCACCCCAAAGAAGAGAAAACCACCCAAAACATAAATGCACTGTCAGTCAGACGGTCGAGAAATCACATCACACTCAACATCACCTATGGACACAATTCATTATTTCAGAAAATTGAAATGCCACTGCTCTCACATGAATGCATTATCTCTACAATCATTTTACCTATGCAATTGAACAGAAAGAGTATAGGTTAAGGACCGTAAAAAACAAATTCCCTTGGGGGGACAACGGCAATCCAGACGTTCTGAACTTTTTACCAAAAATAGGAAAAAGCGCCACTCCCGATACGTAATCACGATGCAGGCAGAATCATTATATACATAAAAAACATTCCCTAGCCTACTATGTATACATATATATATATATATGTGTTCTTTTTCGTAGCCCAGGTTCAACAGGATGATATTTGTTTATTCGACGAGCCAGGCAATTTGATTGCATACGTTTTATCACCAGCCTAAGTGACTTCGTCGGTGCTGTGATATTGTGACGAGCGTCTGGTTGCCGTCGTCCGCCTAAATGGGCCTTCTAGTCGGTGTTGATTGGTAGCAAGAAGGCGGTAGATTGTTGTCTACATTCAGCGAAATGATCAGTATTGCTGCGGTTACAAATTACTATTTCTTTCAAGGAACAACAAATTGTACCAGCGAACCAAAACTGTTCGACAAGCAAAAACACTTTTGCGTGTCTGAGACAGTTACGTGCATCGACTATTGACAGGAAACAGACTGGTAAATATCGAAGTCAGTCATCAACTGGTGAAAAATGCAAATGTTTATTTGCTGATCTAAGTGACCAAAACTCGCATCATCCTGCTCCGATAGCAATACTTCATCCGGGGGATCCATCTGCTTATC
>LUCM01009985.1:2577-90536 GCA_008360955.1 Fasciolopsis buskii
GGGTCGTCAGGAGGATAAGTAGAAGAACGCAGGCGCTTAAATATGGCACGCTCCATCAGTTTAAGACGTTAAGGGGATGGATCCAAAACGTTTTGCCATAGCAGTAGAACTGCTAGATTTTTGGATGGGAATAATAGTGACGGGTCTCTAAAAGTTAGGGATAGAAGACGAGATTAATTATGAGTTAATTAGAGAGGTAAATGGATCAGTCAGAGCCACAGCACCATGCCCTAAAAGAGCTGAAGACAGACTGTCAGGACCAAACTCTCTGGTAATTTTAGTGGTGCGGAAAAGATCGAGCACCTGTTCTCTAGAAAAAATTGTAACTGTCATATCGTCAGCCTGACTAAATATGACCGGGGTATAAGCGGAAGAATGGATGAGAGCATGACTGATGTTGTCGACCTCCGCAGAAGTTTTTGTATGCTTCTTCTCAGTGAACAGTCGAATGCCTCGCCACAGGAATCGATTGTTGTTACCAGTCAAGAGATGACTGACGAATGCAATGTCGATGCGTTGGATTTCCGCTTTTATTAGGTTGGAAATATACCGTACGCTTGAGTTGTTACGGGATTCGTCGAAGTGCTCCTTGCATGTCCTTAGAGATTTCAGTTTCTGGGTGGAGATAAGACCATTTTAGACGAATAGTGTTTCTGAGGGCAGCAAATAGCAAACATTGCGTTGGCCGTTCCTGTGAGAGGTTTGACGTTGTAATTAAGCAGGGGTCCAAAAGAGAATCAGATAGATGCGAGTGAAAGGGATTTCTAAAGAAGAATAAGGTGGTTGAGTGAAAAGATATGGAGGCGAACTTGGATTTGATTTGTTCGCCTGAAGGGATGGAAATCTGACCTAGGGTACATCCTGGACCTTAACAAAAGCAGACAATGATCGCTACTTGAAATCGGAGCACGCAGTTTCAGGGAAAATAAATCAGGGTGGTCGGTAATAACTCTAACTAAAATGGAACCGCCTTTGGGAGAAACGCAGAGATCAGTCAAATCAAACTCAGACAGTGGTAGGGTAGATGCATGATTAAAACCACCTACAATAATATGCAGGTTATACTCAAGAAGAGAAACAGTAAACACTAGAAAATAGTCGAAAAAAGATGCGATATTTGGTTGGGAGCTAAAGGGGGCAATGTATAAATTCGTTTTGATAGTACTAGTGTGGCGGGAAAACCTAGGATGACACTGCTTCACGAGACAGTCAATTCCGTTTTGAAAGTATGTATAAACAACTTCGGACATGCCAGACCAGAAGGAGTTTATGTATGTTGCCACACTGCCTCCAGTCTTCTTGTCCGAAACTCTGTCTTGTCGATGGAGTCTGAAGCTGCCTATCGACACGAGTGAACCAGCAATATCCGGGTTCAGCCACGATCCTTGTACGCAGATGACACACTTGCGAACATGGATTGGTGATTGAAGTGTGAGGGAAAGATCCGACGTTTTCGTAAACAAAGAGCAGATTTTGGTACTTAACAATACCGGAATGGGCATCTTGGCTGGAATGGTGCGTTTAAGAGCTGCCTGCCAGCCAGCACGAGTGCTGCTTTTAGGTCGACGAGAAGATCGTTGGGGTGCAGCAATGCGTGATTTCAGTCTACGTTGAGAAACGATACAGTTTTTGAGCAAAAGTAATTCGGAGCGATTGTAGCATCGAAGGGAGAACATAATCGAACCAAATATCCGACAACAAAACAACGAAATAGGATGACACGGAATTGTAGCGCAGCCAGTCAAAGGATGCGATAATGCGCCCACTGATTCCATCGGTTCTGAAGCTGGATGCGGGTCCTACCGGGACTTATTCCGATTAATCCGAACGGTTTGCTCAACAGACTTTATGGTCGTTGTTGGTGATTTCAACTCCCGATCCCGCTACTTTGTGGAGACGGAATGGCACATCGCATTGTTAAGGATGACCACCCTATCCAAGTTTGTTTCGACCACAGGCTTTTTCAGTGAGCATCAACTTTTGATATAAAAAGGGATATCGCCTCATCCAAGACCCTCCTTCGCCTTCACGACGTCGGATTCAGATTAACGAAGTTGCTATCCGTCACCGGTGGAGTGGGCTGTCGATTATTTTGGTGCACTCGCATCGTGCCTTGATCCTTGTTCCTGAGGTCGCACGACACACGGGAATCCATATTACTTAAACCTCAGAAACGGTGAATACTCCCGACTCCAGTGGCTCTGTTAGATGGTCGCAAGTTCGTCTCCGTCTTTCCGGTGCGTCACATACAATGAGACACATAAATCTCTGACATGTCAACTGATCAGGAGCCTGAGAGATGACTGCAAGCATACACAGAGAAATGCACGGAAATGAAAAAAGACCCTAGCTATTAGAAGTAGCCGCAACCTTTACCGACTGGTTAGAAATACCGGCCTACGGAAGCCAAAAGCAAGAGAGGTGGTCAAGGAATCTGACGACTGACTGATTCACTTCCAGAGGCGTCGGCTGGAATGTTGGCCAGAGTACTTCAGGGGACAGTTTATATGGCCCGTTGCCTTCCAATTAGGCCTGCACGTGAACGAATGCATACAGGTGTCCGTTTTCTGTCAGAAATAAAGGTTACCAGAGAAATGGGTTCTCTCAAAAGGCTGTTTCCGTCCTGCTGCAAGGACAGTGGCGAATGGCTGATATCCGAGTTAGCAAAACTAAGATCAATTTGGGTGAAAGGGGAAATCCCTAAGAAATGGTGTGAATTGATAGCTGAACCGATTACGCGAGAGGTGATAGGTTCTGTCGTAAAAGTACAGAGAAATTAGTTTGGTAATCACCGCTGCACGCTGTCATTTGACAGAGGTAGTGGTTGGACGGTGTGCTGAAATAGTGAATCAATGACATGGCAAAAGGACATAAAAAAACTCAACCTGCTGATTGGTCCCTGCAGGTCTAATTAGATACCCTAGTTGAAGTCTATGTGATTCCCTCCAATCAGAGTTCTGGCCGCTATCTGTCTTATTATGACCCACTTCTAAATCCCACGACGCTGACCTCGTAAACGCCACCGGTGATATCGTGGCATGTATCCTGTGTAAGTGTTGATGCTGGATGGGAAGCTTACCGCGCTTCGGCTGACGTTGATTTTTCTGTTTTTGTGCCTCCGATATCGGTAAAATAACCCCTTCGAAGATCGCTTCCTAGTGCATGCTACAATTTCACTGATTTCACACAGATGAACTTCAATTTAAACAAAACCACTGTTTAAAAACAGATCATCGAAGACCATGAACAGAATTTCGACTTGATTCGACCTCCTTCCATGAATGCTATCCCGGGGAGTAATAGAAAGCAAAACAGGAATACTGACCGAGTCTCAGTCCGGATGGCTGTTGCGCACTTTTGTCCGAAAGCACTGTATTTTTGTTAAGAGTAATTCCCGCCAAATCGGCTGCTAGCTGGACGCGAGCACCATCTCCTCTACCGAGAGCAGGTTTTCCGGGGGACTGAGTTAAATCCACAAGAAGGAAGTGAACATCTGTACCACCCGACACCAGCCGAATACCTCTGGATTCAAGAGAACGAGCAAAAGCCTGGGCGTTGCTAAGAACCTGCTTGGCATACTGAACGAATTCGGGTTTACTGGCCTGCATTGGAAATAAAATCAGAAAGAAAGATCAGACAGTGAGCAGGCTTGACCAGCTTGTGGGGCAAAGTGAAGTACGGATCGTAATTAGGAAACAAAAGAACCAAGCGTAAGAATTTGGTAATTCTAAGCGTGATACTACATTGATGCGAATAAGCACTGGCAAAAGACTTACTTCTTCATCATGCAGTATAAGTTTTGGACTAAACAGAGAATCCAGTATAGTTATTATTGTGGAGTAGACATGAGTCCATGTGGAGACTACGTACCATCAAAATGAGGGCAGATAAAGAAAATGATATAGAAGAAACAGTAACAGTTTTGTGCAGGGTAAATCACATACGACCTGTCCAATATCCTCGTGTTCATCCTAGACCAAGGGTCGTCTGTTGGCTTGACATTGCTCAATTGTTCAAACCGAAGTAGAGGGTTGACTTAGAGAGCCTTAAGAACGTAATGTACAGTGCAGCAGTATGATCAGAGGGTCCGGTAACCTATTTAAGCCGGTGTCTGAGTGACCAGTTTATACACCATTCTGATGAGACTCGACATCTTCCATATCTTACGATGCCGTATATTCCGTAAGCCGCCCGCGACTCATTCGGGACCACTGCAGACTAATCAAATTGATGAGTAGCCTTGGGCATTCGTCTATGTCCTCGCAATCCGGTGAGAACACATCTAAAACGAGAAGGCAACGAGCGGGACTTTCACAGTGCAGCCAAAGACAAAAATCTAAGAGCAGCTCTAGAGGGATTCACAGGGAGTACCCATTTAGGAATCAGACTCGCCGCCGACCACACCGAGCCATCCGAATGACAGCAGAGCATCACGCAAGGATTTTGTTCAAGCCAACGGAATACTGCCAGTCAGAATGCGCTGCGTATGAGCAGTGACTGCCGGCGTAGAACGGTTGTGAAACAGCCTTGTACGGAAAGACATCCAACGTAAATTGTAACGTAGAAGTTGAGTAGATCCAACCTTAAGCATGGTTGATACCGGAAAGATTCACACCCGCACACGGACGAGCTCACAATTTAGTGCCGAATGCGTACTACTAGTTCAACTACATCACACCGAACGGCGTTTAGATGATTTGAGCAGAATTCATCCATGGGATCAAATCGTACTGCTATCAATGACTTTTCAAAGTGGGATCTGTTATACCGTACACCATTACACCGTATGCCTTAATTGATTGCATCGTTTCGTTACTTCATATAAACTGTACCTTTTGATGTAAGGATTCAAGCGATCCGTTTCTTATTGTGAGAACGATCCTCGAAACGGACCACGAAGCGGTCTACTTGATCTTATTGGCTCAAAAGAATGTACGAAATAGACTGCATGGTGCATTTTACCCCGAAGCAAGCATACTAGAGGCGACGTTTATCAAAGCTATCAGAGAAAATGACGCTGACTCCTCGTCAAGTGGTAGCGGTAGGCATTGTATTTTAAGAATTTCACAATTACTGATTTCACCTACCCCAACCCCTCCCCAACGTGGTACCCCGTTATTTGAGACACGGCCTTAAATCAGGCAAATGTGGGATGTACAAGAAGTCACATTGATAAACATTGGAACTGACAATGCAAAAAACTCGGAAGCACTGTCGTGCGGCAGTTCGAGATATGGTACAAATGAAAAGATAGAGATCCTCATAAAGTATATCGTGGGAGAACCATGAAATTCGAACAAGATTTTACTCTAGATCAATAGGATCATCATCATCATCGTTCAGCGTTAAACAGCAAGGCAAGCCTCACTGACCGCTGCCTTTCCCCAGAGTTACACGTTTATTTAAAAAGAGTGAATATTCAAGGGCAACAGGGAGTGGACCTTCACAGGCAACAAACGATAAGACGCAGCTGCAGCCAACACACGGAACACAGTGTAACGGTACAAACGCACGTGTTTTCAATCATTCTAATTCGATAGAAAATGACAACACGATCGCCACTGTTCACGGTTCACTGCCATATCCTTCAGCGTCTTCAGCCAGCAAGTCGATGAGTCTTTCGGTCCCCAACCACGAAGGCGTGAGACACCTAGTTTACCTAAGTTCGCTGTACATTTTCTCATCCCACATTGCCACGTCGTCTGTTGGCCTCCACATGGCTTCTTTCATTCCAAAGGAGGAACACAAAATAGGGCACGATATGGTAGACGAGTGTTCGTCAAACGCAACACGTAGTCTACTAAGTTTCATACACTGAAACAAGCTATTCTCAGAAGTGGCACTCAATACCAGATTCCTAACCTCAATATTACTCACCCGGTCACTCCATTTAATCCTAGCCATGCTACGTAAACATCGGTTGTCGAAAAGCTCCAACCGACGAACATCTTCCACACGCATACTCCACGTCTCGCAACCGTACAACAGAACTGAACGCACTGCAGCGCAGTACACACGACCTTTCAACTTCAGTGAAATATCAGGCCGACGCCACAAGGGTTTCAGTCCAGCGTAAGCTGCCCGAGCCTTGGATGTATGCATACTTACCTCCAATCCCGAGCTACCATCGTTAGACACGCAGCTACCAAGGTAGGTGAAACCGTCCACCATTGTTATTTCCTCTCCATCCAGTATCAAGTTCGGCGCCGCTGTCGTCCAGTCCTGTAACAGTACTTTGCACTTTGAGGGTGCAAAGCACATGCCGAACCGAGCAACCGATCTCGATAGTCTATCTAGTGCCCGTTGTGCATGGTCCGCAGACTCGAACAGGCACACGACGTCGTCTGCGTAATCTAGGTTGCATAGCTTCCCTCCACTTCCCAGTTCGACTCCTACATCCTGGAGATCTCCTAAAGCATCCTCCATCACCTCGTCCGTGACGAAGTTGAACAAGAATGAAGAGATGGGACACCCTTGTCGAACGCCACTAGTTGTTTCGAATGAACGTGACAGTTCACCGTATACCCTCACGCAACCATATGTATGCGAGTACAATGCTCGCAACAGGTTCACAAACTTCGTTGGCATACCCTTCCGGTGGAGAACACTGAATAGTGCTGGTCGGTCCACGGAGTCGAAAGCACCTTTCAAGTCGAGGAAGAGTACGATCGTAGGGTGGCGGTGCGTGTGGCGCGTTTCGAGTATCTGTCGAAGAGTGAATATTTGGTCGATGCAACCTCGACCTGGCCGAAATCCGGCCTGTTGTTCGCGGATATTACTCTCGCGAATCGGTGTCAAACGGCGCAGCATTATCGAAGTTAACACCTTAGTAACCATCGGAATTAAACTAATCCCACGATGACTACTGCAGTCACTCTGTGTACCCTTCTTGAAGATGGGTATAATCAGTGACTCACCCCACGATAGCGGGATACGCTCCTCGTTGCAAATATCACGAAGCAAGGAGGTAAGTGATCTCATCAGCACTTCTTCACCCAATTTGAAAAGAACTAGGGGAAGTTCGTCGGGACCGGCAGCTTTTCCCCTCTTCAGAAGCCGAATATTTGACTCCACTTCCACTTCCGTTGGGGAATCAAGTGACACCTCCCAAGGATTCACAGCTCCAGGCGTCGGACTAGATACGATAGCGTATGGCCAGTTAAACTGATCCTTGAAATGTTCCGCCCAACGGTCCAGTCTTTCCTGTCTACCATGGATGAGCTCTCCAGTCCTATCGCACACGACTTCACTAACCGAAGTTTGCTGCCCACCGCTGTCGCGTATAAGCTTAAACAGACTGTTACCTGAAGCGGATGCCACTTCCATCTCTTCGGCTACCTTAACCCACCAGTTTTCGTGGTCATTCCTAAGGCTTATCGCCAGCTGACGCTGCAACTGCCGACGCATCTTATTGATTTCCTTGCAGTTAGGCAGCTCGCGTTTTTGCTCCATTAGAATTAGCGACGCTCGAGAGATCCAGTATGGTTGATGAAAGCTAGATCTAGGACCACAGGCGAAATCAGCTGCCAAATGCATAGCCTGCTTAATTTGATCCCACTGATCGTCTACATTGCTACTGGTCGCAGTTCTTATTTCCTCGGACAGTTTCTGTTCGTAGCTGTTGCGAACAGCCGAATCAGACAAACGTTTGACAGCCAATCGGATTTGTGGCCTACGTCGATGGCCATTCAGCTGCAGCAAAAATCACATTAAAACTAACGCATGGTCCGATTCGACGTACGTGGTCCAGTATGATCTACAGTTCTGGACAGAACCGCGCCAACGGTAGCTAACTGCGATATGGTCAATCTGACTCAGTGTACCTGTCGAGTTAAAACGCTGTGCGACGCGAACTGTGTCGGAAATTCGTACTAGATAGGAATAAATGATTATCTGCACAGAACTGGAGAAGTCTTTCTCCGTTGTCTGTTCGCTGTGCACGCAAGGCGCATCGCCCACCTAAACAGGACTCCGATGCACTCAGTTTTCCAACTTGTGCATTAAAGTCACCTGCTACCACTACAACGTCAGAGCTCTTGCTCTTCTGAACAAGAGTGACGAGGTCATCGTAAAACTTGTCTTCCTCCATGTCAGTGTTGCAGTCTGTTGAAGCGTATGCCGAGATAACAAATAAACTACACTTAACACTACTATCCTTCCGGACGCCGACTGGTCCCTGCAGTCTCATGGCACACAAGCGACTATTGACTGGGATCCAATCTAAAAGGGCTGCTTCAGCCATCTCATTTAAGACTATTCCTACACCACGTTGGCCCACAGCTTGAGCTGCTTCGTCTCCTGAATTGCGAAGAAAATATCTTGACGAGACGTTTGGCGCGGTTAGCTGAATTACTCTACTCGAATCCTGAATTCGTGTTTCACTCACACAGCAGACATCAATCGAAAGTGAGTCCACTGTCAGAGCCAAACACGCCTGTTGGCCAGCCTGCATTAAAGTGCGCACATTGAAGGAACCGAGATTCAGAGGCTGACGAGGCTTGAGAAAATGTGAGCTAACAGACTGAAAACCATCTACTACACTACTTGACAACAAACCGTTGCGAGTATCAGGCGTGTTATCAATGGAGATACTATGGGTAGGCAGAAGGGGCAAACAGATTAGGTTGGAGACAGAAGAGACAGGTTGAATAAAAGAGAGGGATCATTAGGATATACATAGTGAATCACAGTAGCGGAATATACAACAACAACAACAACAACGCACAACACAGCGCTAACAGACAGTGTGATTTTGGACAAATCCGATATGGAAAGGAACGAAACGTAATGATTTTACAACAATGCCGCACGAAGCAACCAAAAAAGTTCGGAGATATGAAAGTGAGACCTGGAAACAAAATAACGTATCGTATCGTTGAAATGCGAAAATCTGTTATGACCCGACCCACTTGAGTGCTTTCGAAATTGTTTGTGCGAATGAACAAGAATTTTCATATTCACACACACTGAACTGCAGCGAACTATTTTTGAGCATATGAATTAGAACTGGCTATTCAGTCAGTTTTGCGTAAAGTAATACTTGACCAAGCAGCTAAGAGGGCAAGTTGAAAAAAACCTGTGCGTTGCTGCTGATCCACCATGATGGTAAATCTAAGTAAGATGGCACGAATCCTGTGTTAGTCGATTAGATATGACAAGGAAGGATTTGAATCTTTCCAATAAAAATTACTTTTGTAAAAGTGATTTAACATCATGAAGGTTAGGACTGTCTATTGCAAGCGAAACTAGTGCCGCCGGGGACACTAAACAAGTCTTTCATGGAAATTTTGATCCCTGGCAGTCACCTACGCACCAAAACAAATTCATAAAAAACCCTGAAAAGTCCGATAGCGTAAATGACTACATGAGTAATTTTGCGATGCTATAGCCTGAAATCAAGTCATACCTCGAGCGCCATACAGGCAACGCCGGCTATCACGTTTTCATGGGGTCCACCTTGAAGGGAAGGAAAGACGGCATTGTTTATCAGGGGTTCTAGCTGATCCACGGGGACATAAGGAGGAGGTTGTAATTCTTGCGAACCTGGTCGAAGGGTACGGCGATAGAAAATCAAACCCGATCGAGGACCACGAAGTGTTTTATGCGTCGTAGAGCTAACAACATCCGAATGCGGGAACGGTGCTGGGACCACGCCAGCAGCAACCAAGCCCGAAATGTGGGACATATCGGAGAGTAAGATAGCACCCACTGAATCACATATCTGAAAATAAGAGACTCATCGTGGCATCACATTTTATTTTGAGTAAATACCAATGCTGATGACAAAACTCAATAAGTACAACAAAAAGAGACTGGAAGGCACGAAGTGTCCAGCATAGATCGTTATATCGCCTGCTAACAACGCTAGTAATTATGTGCACAACCAACATAACTTAACTGGTTCCCTTAATGCCTCTTGATAAAGGGCGAAATGATATCGTCCAGAATTATAGTTAGTTTGTTTAAATTTCGCTTGACAGATCATTATTTGAGCGACATATGGCTTGTGTGATCAACAACCGTTTCTTGCAAAGAAACCTCCAGCGAATAATCGCGAAGAGTCACCTGTCGATTAAAACGGTAGAGCAGATGTATCTGGAGATACACTCCATCGTGAGTAATAGTACTACATTAACCAGCTACTACAGTTGGATAGTGCCCAACACAAGGTACATTACTTTGATTGTGATCCGGTCCTATGAATTTCCAATTTAGAGTAAAATGACCGTAACTTTGGTCGAGGTTTTCGCAGATTCAATGAACACACAGTATGGTGAAGAAAGGCCACAAAGTGAAGTGGATGCCATCTAGAGAAAAGTGTGACTGATCAGTCACATTCTCGTTCAGGCTGAGTTAACACCGTTGGTTTCATTACCATTTACAACCGCTCAGCTCCAACGAATTAGGATAAAATTGACTGGAAGTTACAGCTGGTTCAGTTGAAGTTAAACATAGAACTGCCGAACTGGACAAGCGATGATGGTGTTTATCGATACGCTGAGTCATGCTGTGATGCATGTATGCTGATACAGTTCGCTCAAACTTTGCAACCACCTGAATAACTCACGTGTGCATCAGTTCGCCTCCGACGGAATGAAAGCATCGGGTAACGACCGGCAATTTGGGAGTGATTAATGAGATAAGCTAAAGATAGACCAACCAACTAGCGTTCGCCTCTCAAATTAGCAGGTAGTAAACACCCTCGACTGTCACCCGGCTGAATTCCCACCAATGAGACAAAAAGCTTTGTGGTTCGCCATTCAGGCTCTTAGGCTCGAGTGCTGGTTTACAGTATATTTTCTCGTTGAAGCTTTTGCAAGCTCCCTTTAGTGGGTCCAAAAAACATTCTGCTTGACCATCTCATTGTGGACTAGAGAAAATAACCTCTGTTGTGAAATTTTAATATGAATACAAGTAACTTTGTGGTGACTTTTGCAAACGATTGATTTCTTCTAAGAGAAACATGTTCATGCCATAATTTACTCGTTTGGTATAAATGGTGGCCTGGAATAGTTTGAAACGCTGGAAAAATTAAAGCGAAAGAATTTAAATTAACCGATGTTTTGAAATCAATCCGCTATCCTCTTCACTGTTGTACCAAAAGATCTTACTATTTCTCGCTCTGTTTTACTGTCATGGTAACAATGTAACCGATCAACGCAGTGCGCTTAAATGACCTTGAAGCAAGGTCAACTCCGACTTGAATAAGGATCCTTTCAAGACAAAAATTTTTCTTTTCGTGGTGGACCATGAGTGCTGAACTACTGTTAATGCAAAATACTCCAATTAACAAAAAATTATCTTCAGCCTATAAATACGCGCTTACCGTTGCGCAGAATACTCGGTAAAATAAATGCCTTTTTTGGGCAGACGAGCTTATAATTTATAAATTTTAACTGGGATAAACCCTAAGACCCTTCCAAAAACGCTTATGGAATTTCCCTGCTCTAGTAGTTTCATTTTTCATGATCAAGCGCATTTACCTGGACAACCAAAGTCGCTCACTTTCATCTGGTCTTTTTACAGTCCACGAACAGGTATAATAATGAAAACCTGAAAATAAATTCATGGTATTTGCTAATGCTTTTTTCTTCCAGCAAATACTAGACCTCTAAGGATATTAACAGTGAAAGTTTCTGAGTGCTTTATAACCGGAAGCACCTGTATATATAGGCCAAGCTGTAAAAAAAGACAGTTAACATTGCGCAGTGCACCCTCAAAACCTTGTCTGCAAAACGGACATTCACCTTACGGAAACGGGCATAGTCCAGCAACCGTGGGTAGGCAGTGATTCCGGCCACAATCAGTTTCGGATGGAAGTTACGAGCATCACGCTCCAGCGCATCGTAATCAATCAGTTCTGTAGTTGTCTAATGCCATCCAACAACGAAACAGGAAGGCAACGGAAAATTTCACATTAGAATGAAATCCTTCTCAATGACAACAGAACACATACAGATAATAAATAATTAAACACACGCACGCGGTTACAATCTTTTATTTCAGCTGGCAACGTCGTTACAGAGGTAAACCCTTTCGAACGTCCATGAACATCATCGCACATTTTTTCGACGGATTTGTTCTGTTATTGAAAGCAGGCAGCAAAATCACAAACACCGAGAATCTCGTTCAATTCCCGTTTCGATGTATAATGCACTTAGGAAGTCCGAATATAGCCGAAAATAATCCCAAAAACTTGCGTACTCGTGATCTGAAACTTAATTGCTTTCATCCAGGCTGCGATGTAATTCGACCCTCATTCCTCATCTGGAGGCGCTGTTTTTCAGCTGACCTGAACCAATAGCTCACAACTGTCCATAAACTTCTGTGAACTTAAATGGTCGACTAATGATAATATAGCTTAACAATGAGTTCAAAAAAGAACTCGAACACCTAGAGTTGGATCTGACCTTACCGAACACGTTGTAGCAGAACTAATGATAGCTCGATACAAAGTTCTTATTTGGATAAGAAACGATTTGAGAGGGAACGGGATAAATGGATAGAAAGGCCAAAGCACGCAGTTAACAGGAGCAACTGACAGTAATAGTACCGAATCGATCGCTTGCCAGTGTACCTCGACATATTTCTTGTTTAAAAGATAACAACTATTAATAAAGTGGTTAGATTACTACCATTCAATAAGCCAATAGATCGATAAATCTTATATTCGACTGATAAAACTATCTTTTTGGATACCGTATTTGAATCGGAATGAGCAACGAAGCTGAACAATCGAAATTTCACCAAGAAATCGTGTTTGAACCCTGGAGAAAATACAATTCGATTGACTGCCAGATGTCTAGTTCACTCATTCAACCAGGAACTATAACCGAAACAATCAGTTCAGTACAGGATTAGAATAAACGTAGATTCCCGATCAATGAAAATGAGTAACGGATTCGAACCTAGGCATCCATAGTCAACTTCGACAGAGACAGTTTTCATCCCACACTCCGGCAGCCAGCAGTTCAAGGTTGTCCGCCACTTAGTTGGCATGATAAACCTACTTCACCGGTTGAAAACGTGACCGCAACTTTATTATCACTAGTACTATTGCTATTCGCATGAATGTCTTTATAAATCAAACTAATGTACACCTCCATCGACTGGATGAGTTGCAATTTGGCGTTCTCTAGTATCATCCCCAAGAATCATTTACACAATCGCTCTAGTATTCGCCGTTGGAAAGAAACTTTCATCCGAATTCAGAATATACTGAGTTATATTTGGTCATTCAGATTATCTTTGTGCACAAGTTGAGTGAAATCAATTTGGTCTCAAAGCCGCAAGCTTTTAGGATGGATTTCAGGCCGGCGGTGGCCAAACGGATAAGGTCGTGGCGTTTGGACGGAAAGATCGCGGGTTCGAATCCTCCCACCGGCGGTCAACGTCCCCACTTGGCAGCCATCTGCTGGCCGCGGCCACCTTCCTGAAAATTGATGTACACTGTTATTTCATTAATAAAGAAAGTGAAAGATAGAAGAAAAGATTAAAGAAAAAGTTCGCACAACTCCAGGCAATATAACTGTGGTGTATTGATCGCATAAAAACAGTGCTAGGAATGAGGGAAACCGGTTCAACCAATGGTGTGAAGACTACGCAGATATTGAGAAAAACATTATAAGATTTGTTACTGACAGAAGTTTCATGCGGAACTGCCATTGCTGACCTGTCGTTGGTTGCACTGACTAACTGTGAACGCAAAAATTTACTGGGCAAACCTCCCGGCTTGTTTAATAACAATGGTGAGAATGATAGCTGACAGAGAAAAAACTCCTTAATCAACGGGCACATAAATGGGTAAAGGAATCAATTTGTGAAAACTACTTTTCAGAGCATCCATGGACCGATTAGCTTGTATGAAGACGAAGGGTATCCCATAGTTGTGCAATCCGATCGTCCGGAACGATGGTTTACCTTACACCTGATCAGTGATATGCTAAATTAAGTGTCACAAGGTGACCAAAACTGTTCGAAACGATAGTGATGCGAATGTATCAAATTGAACCTCAAAACGGGGTTGCAAAAACAGCTTCAATCCTGCTGCGACCGTAATACCAAAATGACATTGCGAAACGCACGAGTTGGGTTGGGGCCACGAAAGACAGACACTGGAGCGACCAGTGAACGAATGGTTTGAACTTGAAGTGACTTTTCTGTGTCTAGTCATGACAACTACTTGCCCGCCCGTGATTATATTCACTTCTCGGAATCCTTTGAAGTATTTTCAACTGAAATGACACTTAAGGCCATCCGGGTGCTTTAGTATCACTAGCCAGCTGGTTAATAATATTGTGCAGTCGAATAACCAAAATTTCGTGCCAAAATCCCAATCCAAGTTGACTGATTCAATTTTGTAGACACCAAACAATCGTCAACCTTGCAAAGATTCACTTACTTCTTGGTCAATCACTACATTTCATTTTCGTTACCGTTCCCAGGTCGAAAGATCCGAATCTGTTGGTGGATCGCTGACCACAGTGATTCACAATTTTTTCCTTAAGTAATATACTGACATACTAGTCTGTACATTCAAAAATAACCACACCGACTGAAATAATCATTTAACGTTCTTCACATCAACTTCATCCCAAACCACTTGCAGTCAAAGAAAAATCCGATTAATATAACCCAAATTCCAAGAATTCCCGTTCACACGAATGAGTTTGTTTTGTGAATGGGTGAAATAAACCGTGGTGATTTGTCACATTATATCTCTCATAACCCCACCAATTTTATGTTTGTTACTTCATCGGAAATCCCATTGTTTGTTTAAAAGCGCATCACAATTCTTCCCACCGGAAACGTCGAATCGTATGCTGCTGAATGCATGAAAAGATTTACAAAACCTCATCTTTGGCAGAGGCAGATATAAAATGCATTCTGACATTTTATAATAAGTCAGTCTCATTTATAGAATTCATTCAGTGATTCCTAGTGCGATCAACAGATCTTGAACGCAAGATGTTATACAGAGACTTTCGACAGCACTTTTGGAGGTTTTCTCGTGATTGTCAAATCTATTAGGTCATTCAACATCGCTGTGCATTTGATTCGCGTTTAGTTCTTTACTCTCAAAACCCTCCTTGCTAACTCTGTCGAACTGAACTTCGGTGAATAAGGACTGGGACGACGGTCAGCTCCCAAATAGTTCCAAGCCGTGAACAGTTTTCAGTCTCGAATGGCAAGGTAACTTCATGCCTATCCGGAAGCCTATCTAAAAGCTCGCAAACGCATTGTTTACATTTATCGACTGTGCAAGATCTGTGTTTGATTTCGACATCCATGATACCTTCCTCACACAGGACTTAAATTAAATGTCAATTCACTAGCCGTGTTTATTGTTTCCACGCTCAATAACGCTCGATCTTTCGTGATTTGTTCGACATCTATTTCTCGACGTACGATTTCCGCGTCCGTTTGTTTGCATCACTGTTGGTATAAACAAGTATTGGATGTACTGCTTTATTGGTTATCAATTTTTCATCTAAATATCACCCGATGGTAGGAACGCTGACTGATTTTTCGTAAGCAATCTAGATTTGGACCTGTATTTCGTCTAGGGTTATAATCGAATCTTGTGACATGAATTTGATGACTTCAAAAATTTCAACCCCAGACAAAATTACTTTCAAACCAGTATTCCTTGTGAGAATCGATTGACCACTTGGAGGGTTTACCTACGAGAATGCATCTTTATTCTTGACACCACAGTACTTCGATACCTAATTCTATTTTTTATCATCACAGCATGCACCAATGTTTTCCATTCGCAGGCGAGAAGCGTGAATGTGAACCCCGTTGTTGTGGGATCCATGTCGGCAGATTCCATCTGCTTTAAGACGACAAGTAACTGGAAATTCTACAACCATTTAACTGATCTTAAAGAAGTGACCGAGTACTTATTTAATTAACCTTTTAAAGAAACGGTCATCATGAACCACTTCCATCATGCATCATTTCAGTTTATGCCACTTTTTGATTTGTCGAAAAATGACAGAAATCTGAGCAGCTCACTGGAAACGTCGTCCAGCTGAGTTATCCGATATTTGAGTCGTTATTAAAGCGGACAGTTGCCTGTCTCAAGCAAGCGGAATGCAAAATCACTGGACACACGCTTTATCTCGTATCAGCACCGGGTCTTCATGACCATGATCAAATTCGTACGGTTACTCATCATTTTGGTGGGAAATGTTCAGCATTGGGATTGTCCGCTCATCTGCAATCAACTAATAGATATGAAGAAAACATGCGGCATTTCGTTGCCATCTCCGTTATTAATTTATCGTAGGTCAACATCGGTGCTGTCCTAAATCACTCATTCGGGATATTCATCTCTCCCGTCCCTAGTACAACCATGCGACAATGCAACATTTTAGGTCTGGATCAAACACAAATCGCCGCTTCAGTTTCTGCACCTTTTGGCCTTGACCCAACACTTGGCTTTAGCTTACTGTCATTTTATCAGCGTGGTGAGAACAGGAATGGAAATCAGTATTTATCTTCATGTTTCCTTTTCTCACACAACCCAAGATCGCTTAACGTTGAGACGCAAGAGTTTACTGATAGGTTTGTCAATGTCATCTGACTGAATAAGCATTGTATTTATTGGGCAGACTTTTGTGCATATAAATTTTGCATTTCAGTCAAAAACAATGGTGAAGGATGGGGAAATAGTTACATCCATTACCTTTTAAGGTTGAAGAAAAAGAAATTCGTCGAGGAATGATTTGAGCATTTGAGGTGGGTGGTTCAGGAAGTCAGCTGAAACACGGTCACCGTTTGTCAAGACGCATGCTAAATATGGACCAGTGAATTTCCTATGGATTAGGATTCTGGAGGGGGTGGAACGAAAAGCGATAGTATGGATATACATGAGAACAGCATTTCGAAGGGTCGCTGTGCAGACGATGTGTGGCATCTGAAAGCATTTTGTGAGTAAACTTTTCACATGCGGACAGGTGCTGACCACAGAGTTTAGAGAACAATTCGTTTAGAGGTATAAAAGACACGGCTAATAACTGATAATCCCAGGCGTGGAATTTTAAGGTTCTTTATAAAGAAGCCTGGAGGAATAGCAAGAGAACAGTAAAGAAAGAATGGAAAAACACATTGACAAACAAATCAGTAATGGTGCTTTGTTTCACCTTGTGGCCTTTTGATTTGGAACTCGCAAAGATTCTTTACACAGGTGGAAATGTGAAAAGTCCAATTCAAGTTTTCACCAACACTAACCCCTAGATATTTCACAGAATCAACCCTGGTAAGTGTTTCCGAGTTGAAGAACTACGATTCGAACGAGTAGGAAGGTTTAGAGAAAAAGCGACATTCAAATGTGTTGAAATTTAAACCGAGTTGTACAGAAAAGTCGTAAATAAGAGACAAGTTATTGGGAAAACTTTGAAAGTCATCATTGCTAGAAACAGCCAGAGAGAGGGCAATATCATCAGCATAATTAAACAGGTAACAGGGGGAACTACTAGGCAGAGAAGAGATACGGTAAAAGACAGTACTCTGAACCACGTCTCAGCAGTTAACCGACGATTTTGACGTTTTAGCGCCCAATCATATGCACTGGGTTCGACTGTCAAAGTAATCAGACAGCCATGCTAAGAAAGGCCTGGGAAAACCAAATGTTTTTAGTTTGTGAAGTAAAAGAGACCGTGGGACGGAATCGAATGCCGACGAATAGCCTAGAAAGACGCAATGCACAAATTTCATCGACGTGTTAAAGGACTTACAAATACGACGAATAGAGGAGATGACAACGTCCAACGTGGGCCTGTTAGATTTAGAAGCGAACTGAAATGGGTCCTCAGGAGGGTAAATAGAAGAACGCAGGCGCTTAAGCATGGCACAGCACGCTCCGTCAGTTTAAAACCAGATTTTAAATCAAAGGAGCAGTAGAACTACTGGATTTTGGGATGGGAATAATAGTGACGGATCTCCGGCAGTCAGGGATGGTAGACGAGGTAATCAGAGAAGTGAATGCATCCGTCAGGACCACAGCACCGTGCGTTAGAAGAGCTGCAGCAATGTTATTGATGCGGAGAACCCCAAACATTTCTTCTCTAGAGGAACGCATAACTCTTATGTCACCACCTTGTACAAAATATGATTGGGGTATGAGTAGAAGGGTGGATGAAAGGCTCATTAATGCTGTCGACATCCGTAGAACAGTTCACTTGTCTACTTTTTTCCCAAACAACAGTCAAACGCCTTGTAATAAGGACCGGTTGTTGTTGTAACTCAAGAGTTGTCTGACGAATGTCGTGTCGATGCGTTTGATTTCAGCTTTTATTAGGATGGAAATATACCATACACTTGAGTTAACAAAGGATTTGTAGAAGTGCTCCTTGTGTCTCCTTAGGGATTTTAGAACATAGAAAGTACGGATATCTGAGACGAATAGGGTTCCTAAGAGACAGCAGATATCAAGGATCGTATTGGCTCTCTCTTTGAAAAGTCTGACCTTGTCACTGAGCCGAGGTTCAAAAGAGAAACAAGCAGATGCATGTGAAAGAGATTCGTGAAGAAGAGTAAGGCTATTGCGTGAAAAATTGAAGTGAATTTGGATTCGATTAGTCTGCTTGAAAGAATGGTGTGCTGGTCGAAAGTATACCTTGGGTCTTAGCAGAAGGAAGCAATGACCACTAGTTGAGATAGATGCACATAGTTTCAAGAGGGAAAATCGGGGTGGTTGGTAATAGCTCCAACATAGAGTTCCCTCTCGCAGGGGAAACGCAGAGTTCTGTCAGGTCAAACGTAATCAATGGCATGACTGAAATCACATACAATAGTATGCAGACTATCCTCAAAATGCTAAAACGAATCGAAGAAAGTTGTGATGCTGTATTGTGAACTAGAAGTATCTGTGTGTAAGTTCGTTTTGATCGTATTTCAACCTGGGATGACAGTTACGAGGCAGTCAATTCCATTTGGGCAGTACGCACAAATAACCTTGGACTTTCCAGACCAGAAGTTTATGTATTTCACCACACCACCTTCACTCCTCTTGTTGAAAACTCTATTCTGTGGTGGAGATTGAAGCTGTCTATGAGTACGAGTGAATCCACAATAGCCGGGTTCAACTACGATACGGACATGAGACAATTGTGTGAACATGAATTGGTGACTGTAGTGCGAACGACAAATCCGACGTTTTCGTAAAGAGGAAGCTGATGTTGGTCCACAGCAATGCCGGAATGGAAATCCTTGTCGGAGGTGCATTTAAGAGCAACCTGTCAGCCAGATAAGATGGTAGAAAATCATTGATAGCGGTCAACTATGTCTACGCGCAGACAACGTCACTTCGACTGGTAATGAGACGCTTGCGACCTCAACGCCAAGCGCGGCGATCAACAACCTTGTGAAAATATAAGGTTGATGTTACCACGTCGGTTCACTTCTAGTTTTTGAACCATCGCACTTTAGAATGCTCATGGGCCAGCCGATCAAGGCAGTTTATCATAGTCTAACTGCCGCTCCACCTTGACTTCGGAACGCGGACGAAACCACACGGACATCTTACTGCAACTAGCCAGGTCACTACGAGAAGGATAGTCTAGTATAGCCTGGATTTCGCATCAATTTAGGGCACACCAACCCGAGCTCAGGCCATAGATATCTCATCTAGCTCGGTTAGTCAGCTTGTAGGTTCATATGATTGATATCCAGGCTCAAAGATGACACTGGAAAAGCAGGGGACTGCGAGGATATGCATGTGTCCGTGGTTGAACGGCTGATCACAATCCACTATCCGTTTTTACTCTAGTCAGAGTACACCCATTGCCTTCTAAGTCGAATGAGTCAGTTAGTGGGTTGACGCTTGACCACACCAAAGCCGCAGCGCACTGCCTTCAACGCAACCTTGGGTTTGTGTGTGTGTGTGTGCATGGTTTGGTTTGAGCCTGTTCTTTTCCTCAGGTGCTAACCATATGGACTGTTTTCACTGGAATGTTGCACGCGTGACTGTGTACTTGTTTGCATTCCAAAGAGTCGAGTCAATCCCAGGCCAGCTTAGCAAAAATGTGGTGAATCTCATCAATCACTGGAATTTTGGTTACTCACTTTGAGACTGGAAAACAATAAGTCTGGTAATGTTGAATCGCGTAGGGACGATGCGGCGATATAGTTGGTTCATCCTTGCTGAGTCATAAGAAGTGCACATCTATCGCGAACCCGACTGCGAATCGCACCCGTTAGTCATAACTAAAAGCGAGAAGGCGCTTAAAGGTTCACCGAACGTGAATAATACACCCTTATCTGTTACTGGATTTCGAAGGCTGCAGACCTTTGCCCACCAGATGATCGAAATTTAAGTGATGGATGGTTTCTTTGTAGGATGCCAAGCAGATCTTTAGCATTGGAGTTTTCAACAGTACAGGATTTACTGCAAACATTAGGCGAGGTACACATGCATTGTTGATGACACCTAACAAGGAAGCTTACAGTTTCTCAAATGTGATCTATGCGCTGATGCCACATAATGAATCATTTGAATGTCATAACATGATAATAGGTTATGGCCTTATTTTGTGGATCCGCTATTCAAACTGAGTCAAAATGGCAGCAACAGAAATTGTTGACAATTTTTTACGGAAAACGTTTGCGAGGTAAAAACCCCCTCGCGTTCCGGACATTTGGACAGTCTGTCCATGGGCGCTTATTTGGTTAACCTGTCCACACACACATTATCCACGACTAGCCACCGATTTTTTGACCATTCTCCTATCCACGTGACATGCAGCTCTGCTTTCAGTGCGAATGCCGTTGACATCTACGACTACGGTGTCATGGCACAGAGACGAAGATAACCAGGAAATTTCCACATGGGGAAAAACAAGGACCCCGAACACCATAATTTTTGTGAAGTCGTTGCCTCAAAGGAAAAGCGGAAAAGTCAGCAGCGAACGATTGAAAAGAAGAAAATACTGTTAACCCACTTGGATAAGCGAGCAAGGGGTGCAACCTATTTTCACGCTAAGATCAATGCATGAAAACACTTAGATCTTCGAAGCATACTTATGACAAAAACTATTCGGGTAATCTACACTATTTGAATCTGGCCGATTCATTTTAGTGGATACAAGAGGAAGATGCTGCTGTGAACATATCATGGAAAACCAATGAGGTACCAATTCAGTTTAGCAATATCATGACGAAAAAGACAAATCATTAAGCTTACATCTAACCTGTACGGCATTGACTCAAAAAAGATTGAGGTGGCACTGATTTTTTTGGTCAATGTCGAGAATCCATGTGTCAGATGACCGCCATCAGGAAGATGCAGACCCATCAGGCGATCATGAGGTTTTAGAAGACCGGTATAAACAGCCAGGTTAGCGGGCGAACCACTGTACGGCTGTACGTTCACTCCCCAATCAGCTTGGTCTAAACGTTGACCGTGGAGCTTGAGACCGAACAATTCTAGCAATCGATGCTGGGCCAAAACTTCAATCTTGTCAATGACCTCGTTGCCGCCATAGTAACTAACAAACAGAAGAGTATATGATTAGAGTATATAAAGAAGCAGGAAATATAGAAATAGCAACAGTGCACAAATGAAGACGTCACTTCTCCTAGGCCGAAATCAACAAAAAAAACGCAAATAAGGTTAATTTCAACTGACCAACGTAAGACCATGTGCTCTGACGTCAAAATCGCTTTATCTGCAATATATACTTGCCTTCGGCATCGCAACCTTACTTTATCTAACATGGAGAACAATATTCCGGACGGCACCGCTCCATCAAATTATGCCCTCTACACTTCATTCAAAAAAGAATAATCGATATGTTACGAAATAGACACAAATTTGAAGTTATCTTGAGTGCCCCTGCATCCAAAATTTGGAAAGAATTGTAATTTTGTTAAAATCCGTTTGGCAAACGAAACTACTAACTTGAATTTTACTTACGCTCATTATCAAAGTGGTTACGGTCCGCCAAATGGAAGACCTCTTTCACTGTATGGTTGCGAATATTGAGGGAGACTAGAAAATACCTATGATTATATTTAGACTGGCATCGCATTATGTTCTTTCTTGAAACATCGACAAACAGATCGCTTAAGCGTTTATTCGTAATCCCAAACACAACGCTGGCTTCTCTATCTACTTTTTTCTACTCCAACCAAACTCCGAAACGAAACAAAAATTTCTCAAATTAGACGCCAACCTCATTAGACGATTTTACTTTTCTTATTAAGGCTTTTTTGAAAATTGGTGTTTCTCCTGCTTTCATCATCCTGTTGGGAGTGACGGTATTCCAAATGCCACAACCTTACTATTGAAATTCCGGACCCTTCTTTTAGTTTTACCAAAAAAATTTGTGCTCTTATTTTTGTGCATTTAGTTTACTCACTTCATATTAAAGTTGTTAATGAAGCACATAAAAGATGCAGAAACGCATAATCCCGACGTTTTATATGTACCTCAAAAATGGGCTAAAAAAACGTAAACCTCCGCTTTTGTTATCAGTTTGATGTCAGTAATTAATCTTTACGCTCGCATCACCCTCCTTGTTTTTTGTAACATAAAAGTTTCTCAGTTCAGCTAATTCTATACAATTCATAGCCCAGCGACGAATTCAAAACTGGAAAGATTATTTGATTCCGAGACCTACTTACCTTGATCAAGGATTATCAAAAGGACTGAAATAAGTTGTTTTGATTGTGAATTTTCGGTTCTATACAAGACTGTTTATCATGCGGTACTGTGCAACATATCTAGCAATTCATAATACTATTCTTAAGATTAGTAATATATTACTGGCCCACAGAGATTGCCCAAAACTATTTGCTGTTGTGTCCACTGAGTTCATATAAATAAAGACGCAAGTTTATTCTCCATTTCCCGTAACCTACAAACAGCAGGAACATATTAAAAACTGGTGAACGCGAAGCAGCACCACTTTTGGTCATGACTAGCCTTCAGTACACACTGAATCGTCGGTGATTTAATGAACCTGCAAACTACTGTATCATCAACATAATCTGCCTATTCCCACAATCACCAGAACGTTTCGGAAGAAAATCCGAGAACATCATAAATCTGTTAATTTAGATGTCATATTTAAAATCGTGAAATTTCGTCCGGTTCATACTGCTCTATGTTGTGGAGAGCATTCTCGTTAGTCCGCATGATTTTAAAGTTTTCGGATGTAACGAAAAAGAACATGGAATCGCCGTGCAAAATCTCTTACTATTTCACCGATCTTAATGGTAATCTAGGATAGGCTGTAATTTAAAGGTCGGGTGATCAGTTTATGAAACCGCAAAATGCTTAAAAAGTTTGCTCGACAGGTCTGACTTTACGAAACGAGTTAGATTTAGAAATTTATCAAAATTTTTCTACTTTTACACGATAATCTTTTGATTCAGCTTGTGCCGTTATCTTAAGTAGGTGTGGCGGCATCGTAGGAAAGATGGAAGACTTGGAATAATACCTGTATAAGGATATCCACTGTCCTACTATCTCGGATCATAATAAAGACTCATCCCAAATCCAGCTCAGCGGCCAACAGGTTAGAGCCGACCAGACATTCAGCATCGGAGCGGCAACATCGACTGATGGCTTCATCGACGGTGACTGGCTGGGTACATAACCATGAGAAACGGAAACTCAACAGGAGCAAGCGACAGGAAATAAGCATTGGCTGCGTGCAGCCAACCAGCCCTTGTACGAATAAACCTAGGCCGGGTCGCATAAACACCCCTATTCATTCTATAGAGATCGGGTCGGTTGAAATAATCCATACACCGTCAAGTAGTCACCATATCATTTAAATACGCCGAATAGGAGCAGAAGACCTAGGCAATCAAGTCTAGTTTATTTGTGCTAACTCACATCTTGAACTGGCCACCAGCGGGTCCCGACGACCTACCCCCAGTTCTCTTCAAATTGGGTGGGGAAGTTCTGGTGCAATTACTTACATACTTGCTTCATGATAATTGCAACGAGGAGCGTATTCCGTTACCATGGGGTTAGTCACTGATTGTACCCATCTTCAAGAAGGGTACACAGAGTGACTGCAGTAGTCATCGTGGGATTAGTTTAATTCCGATGGTTACTAAGGTGTTAACTTCGATAATGCTGCGCCGTTTGACACCGATTCGCGAGAGTAATATCCGCGAACAACAGGCCGGATTTCGGCCAGGTCGAGGTTGCATCGACCAAATATTCACTCTTCGACAGATACTCGAAACGCGCCACACGCACCGCCACCCTACGATCGTACTCTTCCTCGACTTGAAAGGTGCTTTCGACTCCGTGGACCGACCAGCACTATTCAGTGTTCTCCACCGGAAGGGTATGCCAACGAAGTTTGTGAACCTGTTGCGAGCATTGTACTCGCATACATATGGTTGCGTGAGGGTATACGGTGAACTGTCACGTTCATTCGAAACAACTAGTGGCGTTCGACAAGGGTGTCCCATCTCTTCATTCTTGTTCAACTTCGTCACGGACGAGGTGATGGAGGATGCTTTAGGAGATCTCCAGGATGTAGGAGTCGAACTGGGAAGTGGAGGGAAGCTATGCAACCTAGATTACGCAGACGACGTCGTGTGCCTGTTCGAGTCTGCGGACCATGCACAACGGGCACTAGATAGACTATCGAGATCGGTTGCTCGGTTCGGCATGTGCTTTGCACCCTCAAAGTGCAAAGTACTGTTACAGGACTGGACGACAGCGGCGCCGAACTTGATACTGGATGGAGAGGAAATAACAATGGTGGACGGTTTCACCTACCTTGGTAGCTGCGTGTCTAACGATGGTAGCTCGGGATTGGAGGTAAGTATGCATACATCCAAGGCTCGGGCAGCTTACGCTGGACTGAAACCCTTGTGGCGTCGGCCTGATATTTCACTGAAGTTGAAAGGTCGTGTGTACTGCGCTGCAGTGCGTTCAGTTCTGTTGTACGGTTGCGAGACGTGGAGTATGCGTGTGGAAGATGTTTGTCGGTTGGAGCTTTTCGACAACCGATGTTTACGTAGCATGGCTAGGATTAAATGGAGTGACCGGGTGAGTAATGTAGAGGTCAGGAGTCTAATTTTACTTGTTGGCTTTAGGAATATCTTATTTCATCGCATGAAACTTATTAGACTGCGCTGGTTGGGTAACGTGTTACGTATGGCGAACGCTCGTCTACCATACCGTGCCATATTTTGGGTTCCTCTCAGTGAATTGAAGAAGCCGTGTGGAGGCCAACAGATGACGTGGCAATATGGAATGAGAAAATGCACAGCAAACCTAGGGAAACTGGGTGTCACCCGTTTCCGTGGTTGGGGTCCGAAAGACTCATCAACTAGCTGGCTAGAGACACTGATAGGTATGGCAGTGAACCATGAACAGCGGTAGTCGTGTTTTCATTTATAGCGAATCAGAATGATTGAAAGTGTGCGTCTGTACATTTAGACTGTGTTCCATGTGTTGGCTGCAACAGCATCTTTTCTTTTCCCACCTGTGAAGGTCCACTCCCTGTTGCCCTTGGATATTT
Organism: Fasciolopsis buskii; assembly: GCA_008360955.1. Taxonomy (NCBI): domain Eukaryota; kingdom Metazoa; phylum Platyhelminthes; class Trematoda; order Plagiorchiida; family Fasciolidae; genus Fasciolopsis; species Fasciolopsis buskii. Next base: position 28,080 of record LUCM01009985.1, read on the forward strand.
GCTCTCTTTCTAGAATCATGTAACTATGGGGGAAAGGCAGCGGTCAGTGAGGCTTATCTTGCTGTTTAACGCCGAACGTTGATGATGATGTGCAGTCCCGTTGTGACAATCCGGCAATCCTCTTGATCAAATATTCATTCTGCAGCAAATTTTTAAAAATAAGCACGCCTTTCGTTGGCCCATGGTTTTTTTTATTTCATCTAAAAGCAGCGTTCGATTTGGTCGATCATACTTTTCTATGGTGCTGTCTCCTAAAGTGTGTGTCGGAGGAATTCATTTCACTTTTTCAATCGCTACATTCGTGCTTACGATGATATTCCAGACGAGCTCATCAAGAAAAGTGGTGTTCGCCAGAGATGTTTCCTTTCATCTACTCTTCCCAACTTATTTACTGAGTTGACAATGCATTTAGCGCTATGCCCGTCTGACAAGCGCGGAGCAGTAGCGCATTGGAAAGAAAAACCCACAACTTTCAGAGCCCATTACTTTAAGGGAACCTGAAACTTGGATTACAATAGAACTACGTAAGATTTAAGCAGGTCAAATATGATAACGAGCTGGGCGAGAACAAATTATCATCTATCACCAAACTGGCCGCAGGATGTGGGTTTCGAAAGTGACAGTTCTGGGATGACAAGCTTAGTTCACTTCACCACCGCCGTTCGGCATTTATATTTCCTCAGACAACATGCGGGAGATGATGCGCTACTGCTTCGGGGCCAAAGTAAGTTGTATTTGTCTCCCGACCGCCTAAATGATAGTGCAGGTATTACTGGGTTGGCCTTTGCAGTCGGTTCAGCTTGGAAAAATGCTTAATCACTAACTCACCATCAATGTGCTCCCATTCTGGTTGTCAACTCATAACGCCTACAAAAAAGAGGAAGGGTACAATAGGTGGTGACAGATCGACTGTAACAAGTCGAACTATATGAAAGATTTCCGGTGCAAGGGCACAACTGACTGCGGCACTACGTCATACCAACCATTGTTTCCAACCATCAGTTGGGAAATCGTTTGGGTCTCTACTCAGTCTAACGGGTTAGCTCCCTAGCTAAGGTTTTCATACCTTTTTGCCATGACATCGACCGACTACGTCAACTTATCCTCCAACCACGAACTGCCTCGGAAAACAGTGTGCAGCGAAACACGTTCTATAGAAATGCATAAAATATATACCATACATCTTGAATTATTTGTGATTAGTAATTCTAGGGAGTAAGGCCTAGTGTAACTACCTTGCGCCTAACTAAGATAATTCTCATACCATTTTCCACCATTGGTACGAAGACGACGGTGTTCAAACGCCAATAGTTTCCACACATTATGGTAAAAGAATGCATGTTTCTGATCCAAGGCTTTTTCTAATTCTTCAACTTGTCTCACGTAAGCTCTTCCCTTCTGGCACCCCAAAGTATGGAAACAACCTTGTCCTTCTTGCTCGTTTAACGCGCAAAGCGCGAATCCGCACTTAGTGGCCTTAGAGTTCATCCGTAAATGGGGTGTTTATGCACTTCTATCCCCCTTATTATTTTTCTACCAAACTGCTTATTCTATCAAAATACGCACTGATGTCTTCATATTCCTCTTAGTTATTTGCTATGCGTTTTGTCCGAGCTGAAGATTCACCGCATCCGGATGCACAAAAGCATCAGGCGACTTGATTCCAATTCTCTTATAAATTAGAACCAATAGTATAGTTGCGGCTGAAACTCGATAACCGGATGGTACGCCGAAGCCCTGCTCCCTTAAAATGGCGGATGCCAATCCGTCATTATGTATACCAGAAGATACTTTATCTCGTATATGATAACCCGGTGAAAAACAACTACCCAACGAACCAAATCTATCTGCCTGACCCGATAGTTCCCCTTTAAGAACAAGGTTCGCCTAAGAGCCAGTCCAGTTCTGCGAAAGCATTTTACTATTCGGAGCAAAACGTATCACACTGTCGTTTAGGCGATCGAAAAAAGGCGAATTATTCGGATCTTCACTCAGAAGCACGACATAGCCCATATACTCTAAGGCACACCGTCTCATGCTTCAAAAAATATCAGTGCCAATATTCTCGCAAGAGGAGCGGGCTACATCCATAGCCACCTCAATCACAACCTGAAAAGGGAGTGAAAGGGAGTAATCCTGGTGAACCCCACCTCTTGTGGTAGACCCGTGAAGTTGCCGTAAGCACGAGTTCGGCTTTGGCTGTTCGAATACAGAGTGGAACAGTGAAACGAATTTCAATGACACATCAAAAGTTAAAATGTGACAGGAACGGGTTGGCCCCAAGCCCAACCTTATTACTGCAGATTTGGGTGAAGTGAACGAGTTCAATCAGTTGGGTAGCTGGACCACAACAAATGGTCGTATACTGAATAGTACCTCTGTGCACACAGAATCCTTAGTTGGAATTCATTAACTTGAAGGTCCTGTGGTGTCAGCGTGACATTCACCCACCGACCAAAGGTTTTCACTGCAGCAGTAAGATCGGTCGTGCTATACGGCTCAGAAAATCAGATGTGGACAGGATGTGTGGAGACTATCGGTGTTCAAACACCGTCGTCTTCGTGGTGGTAGTGAAACACGGGGGGGGGGTTATCTTAGTAAATCAGAAGTGTAGGGGACTGGCCTCGGGGATCAGTTATTAGAATCACTGGTCCATAACGTTTGAGATGTGCTGTTCATGCCTATGAGATGTCAGTCAATCACATGACAAAACGGTATGCAAACCTCAGCCAATACACTGATCCGCTGTCTTCCGATGTGGGACCCACGGGATCCTCGAATCGACGGTTGGGGATAGAAGCTGCTATGACTAAATGCTGCAATCAGTGGTGCTTCATCACCTTTATGCGCTTCAACTTGACGCATTGCTGATCTCCCAATACTTCTCACCCAGCTTTACTTTCTTCCACAGGCAGCAGCGAAAACCATGACACCTTGAAGCCAGGTCACTGGCGGTAAAATATGGACTCCACTGACTCTTAGTCGACTAAAGTCAAAGGTTGCGACTATCGTTCACAGTCGTAGTCTTTCCTATTCCTGAAAACTTTCCCAGATACTACTACTAGTGATCGTTTCTCACTCTTCGTCAGCCGACGCTTCAGGGATTTACACGATCCGTTGTGACATTAGGGGATCTACGAGCTTTCAACGAGGCTGACGATATCTATTGTTCCTTGGGAGTATGTGGTCTGGAGTCCCGTGGTGGTTGCCACTTTTGATTCGTTCCCAGTGTTCGCCCGAATACTAGGCATTCTGTTAAAATGACAAACACATTGACAGTTACTATTGGAGCTGAATTCGGCAACTACCGCCTGTAGAGGATGCGTGGTTTCCGGGCTGGTATGACCGCAGACAAGACCCAAACAAGAGCGAACACGGAGAAAATTATGACCTAGGCTCACCGGTGTGGACTAAATAGCTCGACAATTTTCCACTGACCCAATCCAGCGGTAACTAATGGCAACGCAACATTTTTGAGTCTAAAGCTGTGAAGCCAAAGAAAGGCGCCGTTACCCCGATGTGGCTTTTTGCAAAACAAATTGGTGTCCCGTGATTGGAATAATTTCGGATGAGGTGGCTACTGTTTTCAGTGCTGTCAGAAATTGTGTAAATTAATTTCCTTGCTAGCCAGGCAGCACGAGTCCCCTGAGTATCCACCCCCGAATGACTTCGGCTGTGCCTCATAGTGAGTCTTCTGGAGAAAACCTGGGTCCTTAATTTTTTTAAGAAGAGAATTTCCGCCAACATCTGAATTAGCCGTTGGCCTCGAACATGGAGTGGATTATTTCAATCTACCATCACTGCTTTCTGGAAACTGATAATTCCAATACAAGAAAGTGTACATTTGAGAAGCGTACAAAAATTTCAGGCGAACATGGAAGACATCTTACTTGCATTCATCAATCAAGAAAGAAAACGATTCAAAATTCCAAAAATATTACTCACCGGGAACCAGGATACCCTTCAGCATACTTGTTGCCTAGGCAAGAACCGACACTTTCTAGCACCGACCTGCTCGTAAAATTCTATTAGGTTCGTTAAAATTAGAAATGAAGAAATTTGCCTCCGAGGCTATCAAATCTAAGCTAGTTAGTTGACGTTTCTTCTCTTCCGTGAGCAGATTCCACAATTCAGGATCGGTTATTCTGATGGATTGTTTACCAGTCCAGGAGGATGAAAGCCTCAGAAGCGTTTTCTCCGGCTACCTAGAGTCTTTGAGGAAAAAACCTACCCGACAAAATGACAGGAAATTCCGGCGCATCTGAAAGCACAAAAAAAGCGGGAAGACGCCTAACCGGAGCACAGCGACAACAACGGCCTCCAGTTCCAGTTGCAGTTAGAATACAAGACTATATGGTGAGATGCCCGATCGTCCAGGTTCCTTCACCGAGAGCTCCTTGGATCTGGCGATGCTTCGATAACAGAAGGACGGAAAACTCTCTTCAGTTTCTACTACGGAGGACGGTTAATGAGAAGCATTTATCTCAACCATCTCCTCAGCTCCACATTTCACACATTGGCCTCTACAAACGCAGGTAGTCATGCATTGTCTGGTCTTCCTTTCAATTTGCGCACTGATTCCACCTCGATCACGTCCTCCGGTAGCTTGTTCCAGCCACTCACCACTGGTACGGCAAACGATTTTCTCAAACCAGCGGTTGCTTTTCCATGCCGCCTTAACATATCGTTCCCCTTATCTGGATTAGGCTTCACGGTGACCCCGTATCTCGGGTGGGTCACTAATTCTCTGAAAGGCCTGTATTAATTCACTCACTTCTTCACGTCTTTTCATGGAGTGCAAGCCAAGCGCCTTCAGCCCCTGCCTCGAATGCGCGAACCACCGTGTAAAAATACTTTAAACCTGCTCAAGCGTTTTGCAATCTCTTACCAAGTATGGTCTCCATGCCTGGACGCAGTCTGCCAAGTGCGGTCTGACAAATGCCTTGAAACGCGGCAGAACGTTGGGCCACCCAGATCCCACGGCGTAGGGTACACCATGCCCGCCTGGCCGACTTCCGATATTGCAGATTAAGTTTGAAGTCCGCACTCACGAATATCCCGACGTCTCTTGTTTGTTGAGTTTGTTTCATCGCGACCTGATGCTCAGGCGGAACAACGTGGCGAGATAAATTTGTTTCTCTTTTCATGAGCCCCTGACATTTATTCAAGGTAAATGGAAGACCCTAGCTCGCCGGCCACTGGTAAACTATATCCAGATCCTTCTGGATAGCCCCGCTGTTTGTTTCCATTGATAGTTTGTTGTCGTCAGCAAACATGAAACACGGAGTTTCCGGCCCACTAGGTATATCGCCGGCATATTATTAAGGAAGAGCGGTGGACCTGAGATAAACCTCTGAGGCACTGCGCCGCATAGCAATCCCCTGTCTGATAGACACCCTTCGGCTCTCAGCCCTTCAGACATCGAGCTATCCAGTTATTCACTTTAGCATCAACTCGGACAACCTGCACTTTCTGGTCAAGAAGCCTGCGGTTCACGGAATCAAAGTCCTTCTGAAAGTGCAAATAGCAGACATCCACCATTTTGCCCTTGTCACTTCGACCAATTACTTCGTCCAGGAAGCTTATCAAGCTGGTCAGACTGCAGGGTTTGTGCCAGAATCCGTGCTGCTTTATCATCATTGCCCGGTTAACCTCTAGCTGATTGATTATCCTGTCGCGAAGGACCGTTTCAAGAGTTTTCAGCATGATGGATGTCCAGATCACCGGTCTATAGCTGCTACAGTTGTCTGTCTCCGCCATTATGCACCGCTATGACGGTCGACGTCAACCAATCCGCGGGGAACTGCCCTTCGCCCAGCGATGGGCGCAAGGTTTCACCAACACCTGCGCCAGCGGTTTTCTATGGCTGGGTGGATCCCACCAGGCCTCGCTGCCCTCGACGCCTCCAATTTTTTAGGCTGTCCCACACTTCTTTCTCCGGGATCGTCCCGTCCCGCATCTCTACCAAAAGGACCTAGTGTTCTTTCATGTGTCTCTTGATCCCGCCTGTATACAGCCTGGAAAAATTTCAACAGACAGTCGGCTTTCTATTGACCGTCGGCTGATCTAATCCCTGGTTGGTTCTCACTCCAGCTACGGCCTTTCGCAAGGTAGCCTTAGACCGCGCGTAATTATAATAGGCTTTAGGGTTTCCTTTAGCGGCCCCAGCAATCCGCTCCTCATAGGCAGTTCGACAATGTTGTTGGATGCGTTTTGTTTCTCTCCGCCATGTACCTCGATTATTATTGGTAGCTCTGTGCCCTCATACCTCATGGAAGCCCTGTGGTTTAACCCTCTGGCCCTCATGATTCTACTCGTCCAGCATGGCGGTATCCTCTTTTGCTTGGTTCTGTGGAGGGGTGCGACAAAGTATGTGGTTATTAACAGTTTGCCTTTAACTACCTCCCACTGACGATTCACGAAGTTGATCCCTTTCTCTGCTTTCCACTTGGTTCGGAGACCCAGCTCCAGCAGTCCACTCTCATCCATTCCTGAGAACTTCCTGTCATATTTATTGGGGGTTACCAGTCTCTGCAGGCTCAGTTGCATACGGATTACGGCATGGTCACCCCTACCTATTTGAACTTTCAGCTAAAGGCCCCTATAACATTCGGTGTTCCACTTGGCACCAAGTCAACGGTTAAAGATACTTGCCCGAAGCTCCATCTGGTCGCTTGTGTAACGTATTGAACCATCCAACTCTCGTGCACGAACTGCAGGAATTGATGCCAAAAGGTGCTTTCCGGGGCTGTCTCACAAACTCAGTCAATCTCATGGGCGTTGAAGTCTCCCATTGTTGGCAAGCTTTCCCGCAGACCCTGCAACCACAATTAGAGAGAGAAATAGTTCCCCGTCCATCACTTGCGTCGACCCCAGGCTACGGTACACACCTACAACTGAGATCCCCAGCCACCATTTGCGATGTTTAGTTCCATAGCTTGTATGTTTGGGGTGTGTAGCTTATGGCCGTCCTGCGCCTCGCACTTTTCGGCCACTACAATCAGGGCCCCTGCTCCTATTCTCCCATCCGTCCTTTCCATTCTGAAGAATGAATAATCCCACGCCATTAAGTTGCTGCCACCCTGCCCTGGTCTCGACCAGGTCTCAGTGACAGCCAACCCATCCACATCCAGGGTCCCGAATTTTGGCTCCCGCCACTTATTGCCTACAGTTGCAGCATTTGTGCGGGCCACCGTCATAAATCCCGCCCTCCATCCTTTCGGCCGCTGAACGGAGGGGGGTGTCGCATTCTGGAGATCTACTCCCGAAAACCTTGTCATTTTTCCGCATGATAGTCGACATTCCCAACCTCATCTTTGGGTTCACAGTCTCTTTATTGTAACTCTTCCGGCGTATGGAAAGCACGGATATCGGATCCAGACTTGGTGGCTCAAGGTGCGCCTACCGCGTTTTATTGAATCCGGGCAAGCCTCTCTTTACATACCTGGCCTCGCTCCTGCTTATGGCAGCAACATCTGGCACTATGGTAATCACCCCCCTGGTGATCACCTTGATTCCACCGGCTGATGCGAAGAACCTGCCCTTATGCCGCAGATTAACGAACTTTACTACCGTTGGCCGTGAGTGCCGGCATCAAGAGTCGCCGACTTTCTGCCGTCTTCCTAGGCGAAGAGCCCTGTTAATAGCAACATGTTCCGGTGAATTCCACCATTCGGAGCAGATTTACTACTGGTATCTCATGGCTTTTCCCCTTTGCCTACGTTCCTTCATAAAAGGCTCCAGGATCCCATGGATCGCGACGCTCCGACTTCAACCCACTGCTCTGGTGCTAAATTTTTGCATGCTATTTAGCTCCTGGCTCATCTGGTGCAGGGTTAGCTCTACATCCCTCAGCCTTGCGCTTATTTCCGAGTATCTCGTGGCCAGTTCGAAGACCTTTGTCACTTCCTGGGTTCCTATACTTGTGCTGTTGCATCCCTACTCATAGCAATCGTTTTGCCTCTTGTTCCACTCCTGGCTCATTCCTCTCGACTGCGTTTATTATCCCTTGAGCTAGGTCCTCCCCTCTACCGCCATCAATGAGCATGTTCTCCGAAAGTGCAGTGGCTACTGGCCTTATCCGGTCAGCGAAGCCCACGCCGTAGTCTCTTCCTTTACTTCCGGTGCAACCTTTTCATCCCTCTTGTCGCGCGGGTGGTTTTTTTATCCTCTGCGGCTTTTAGCAAGCCATCGTTAGCAGTGTCGCCCAGTGTAAACCTACCGCTGCCATCTACCTTCGGCAAGGTTTGCCGTGGGCATATCTCAGTGCTCACCGAGATGGCACTTAGTGTGAGCTTTTTGCTGACTGGAAAAACCGAACTTGGCTTGTCGAAATGGCGGTATGGTTCGCAAATGTCCTTCCTTACGCCTCCACATGCACAATGGAACCATTTACAACACCTGTCACAGTGAGCCCCTGTTACTACCGTGCCTTTGGCGCAAGTAGGTCTCTCAGACTTTGCGTCCTGTCTAGGAATTCTCACTGAGCTTCTACCCCGTATTCCCTTCCCAGTGGACTTAACCATGGATTATGACAACCCTTATCCAAATAAATTTAAAGCAGAATTGTCACTCCTAGCTCCAACCAAGAAGAGTGGTCGTACGGACGGGAAAAATATTCGACCACTTAACTTGTGGCACTCGATCGTCCAGGTTCCTTCACCGAGAGTTCCTTGGATCTGGCGATGCTTCGATAACAGAAGGACGGAAAACTCTCTTCAGTTTCTACTACGGAGGATGGTTAATGAGAAGCATTTATCTCAACCATCTCCTCAGCTCCACATTTCACACATTGGCCTCTACAAACGCAGGTAGTCATGCATTGTCTGGTCTTCCTTTCAATTTGCGCATTGATTCCACCTCGATCACGTCCTCCGGTAGCTTGTTCCAGCCACTCACCACTGGTATGGCAAACGATTTGCTCTCTAACCTTTTGGCTAAATGTTCTCGCGCACTAGTGTTTTCGTTACCTCTGACTGCCTTAATCCTCCTTTACTTCTCCCCCAAAACTGACCAAGTCTGGCGGTCATAATAACCGCTGTTTTTCAGTGGCCCCTTTAATGATGTTACGTTTACGACCCCGTAACATACCAAATTATTCCGGTCACGCGTTTTATCTGATTTTATGGTAAAGAGTTAATTACCTATGAGAAAGACATGTCTTAATGAGCTGCCCGCTGAAGGCGGCTCACTTGCCTTAAACCGACAGTTGCCTTTTAATAGCTTTCTGCAACTGTTTTGTAGGAAGTCATTAGCTAGCAAGGGCATTGTTGTGGTCCCGCGGTGCACTGCATTTCTCACAATCGTACCCTTCAAAATCAATTAGTACAGGGGTAATTTCTTTCAAGTTTATTCTGCTCGTGATCAAATCAGAGAGCATGCAAGCGAAGACGACAACGGGAATGAAACTGTAACTTTCATGGAACAGATGGGTAGATAGAAGGAAGGTGGAAAGTGTAAGAGGATCGATGGCACAGCCCGCGCGACATATGTAGTTAAGACTAGCTAAATGTAAATCCAAGTGTTTACAGCCCCGTGACTCACCAAGAGCACTCCGCTAGGATACATGGTGTTCTCAGTGAGTGAATAGCGCGTTGCTATTTAGTTTGCATTTTTATGTGCATGTTTGCGTCGGAGGCAGCGGCCGAATATATTTTCCTTTGAGTATTTTATTATTTTGTATTTCTGTTTCCTTCTCTTTTCCGCAATTTTTCGCTCATCTGCAACCCGGTTTCCTCCTTTTCCTTCTAGTTTCCTCTGTTCTTTGGTAGGAATGCTTCTACCAGTTAGTAAACTTCATTCTTTTTCGCTGTAAATGCCACCGCCGTATGTTTCGCCGTACTCTCAAACGTTCACCGGAGTAAGGCATTTGCTTTAATTCATATACTCTTGCCACTTTTCGGCCGCCAAATTTTTGTCGGTTCTCTGCTTCCTTCGTACCTTTCCAAACGTTTCTTCCTTGTTGTACTCTATGCCTCCCTTCTACTCTTTTTCCGCGGATAATGCTATTTTTCTATGGCTCCCACTGAATTTTGTCTCCTTCTGTTTTTTTGTTTGGGGTGCAACGTACCGTTCGTGCCAAGGGACTGAGCAGAAATACCTATGATTGATTGATGTCATGGACACCTGAGTAATGGAAGCCATGAAAACGTGGTTGATATTTCCGGATGATCACAGCGCTGATTCTGCTGCAAAAAACCATTCTTCGGTACAGTCTGCAACATTTTAGCGCCAACGCACATTTTCGAACGGCATCCAAAACAGGGCTGTTTCCAGGCCATCGAGTTATCCATACATTAGATACCGGTAACTGGACAGGTTCTAATGAATAATGATTTCAATATGTCTTTCTGATCACTTCCCGACTTTATCAGGTTTCACGGCAACCTGCAGTCTCAGATTGGCGTATAATTTTCAAAATTTTGATCCTCCGGACTAGTATACTCCACCCTGGATCACAGCCACCACTTTGTCAGCCAAATCACGGTGCAGCGGTATTGAGTTCAGTTAAGTTTGGATAGAATAGTAGTAACCTCTCTGGTCAGTCGAGCGTCCAGGGTTCCTTTGGTGACATTTGCAAGATTTAGCATCCACCACTAGCAGTTTCTTTTCCGGTTCCAATTTGAGTTGATGCAGAATTTCAGCATCCGATAAATGAGAAACGAACAGAGACCTCTTCTCGTCCTTGGGGCGAGAGAACATCCATTATGTCTCCGTTCTACTATTTCATAACATCGTAAATATATATTCTCATTATTCGATTTGCTGTAACACCCCATACCCTGGCTCCCTAATACCGATAATAATTCGTACCTCATCGAATTTATTCATATTTCAAAGGTTTTGATATATTAGGCACTTACTGATTCTGACGATAGCTTCTTTTAAGCCCGGACCACTCCATTGCAGAGAACATTTGCAGGCACATTTGACCTCGTGCGGACTTATCACAGCTTTGCACCAGTGCTTCGCGTTCTATCCTCGGTAGTTTGCCTGAAAGTCTCGTCAAACGTTACCCACGCCAAACTACTTAGCACCTTGAACTTTTCGATCACATCACCCCTGAATCTACATTCCTTCATTGAATGCAGGTTTAGATCTTTCAACCTTCCGGCGTTCGATGAGTCTCTGTGACCCCATCCATTCTAGTGGATGAAAGCAAACAGCGTACCTTATAATGGATGGTACCCATGTTTGTATTTAGCAGTCTTAATGCGGCTTGACTATATCATTGCACAGAAGCAATACCTTCGCTTCATCATACGATACTGCGGACCTTAACCGAAAGAGCTTTCCCAACTTTCCTAGTCTCAGACTTGCCCTGGTCAGCCGGGTCATAGCCTGCTGCCGGGGCCATCACAGGATCCCTAGTCCATGGAGCCGCACTGGCTGCAAGCGACCATACTCAGTTACTGGCTAGCGAATGTCTTCTTTTTGGCGGCATACCCCACTATTTGGCACAGTCAAATAACTGCTTGCCTTCTGCTAGCCATGCATGATAACGTGCTTCCACGACCCTGACATTGTGCGCAAAGATAGGATATGGTAGTTCTGGCTGTGCCCTTAGATCGGTTAAATAGTCAAGGAATAGTAGCGGTCCCAGAACTGACCCTTAGGGTAATTCATCCGATGTGTAGATCTGTTATTAACTGTTGTTTCCAACTCTGACATAGAAGGATCTTTTCGTCAGGAAATCCCAAATGGAACTTGATATCGAGCCCTCATTTCGAAAGACCGGATATTTTGCGCCAGCAATCTGTAAATCATCGAATTTAAAACTATTTTGAAATCCAAGTTAAGCAACTCTGTAACTTTTCCCTCGACTCGTTTCGCCCTAACCTCAACTGATAACCCTTGGAAATTCCAGAGGCATGACAACTTTCTAGCCAATCCACGATGCGCTCTAAATATTGAATAATCCATCAGGTACTAATGTGTTCCTTCACCAGTGTCGCAGGGCACTTGGAAAGTATGTTTGTAAGGCTCACGGATTCATGATTTTGTATTTATTTGCAAGGACCTCACTTATAGATGCCTAACTCATTTGCTTCCTTCTAGAACCAAGACTGTCTTTCCTGGCTCATAGAGGCCAAGAAAAAACTACTTATAGACTAACTAATTTTAGTGCTCAGCGGTTAAAAGACACCGGGGAAATCCCGTGCGGTTCTTGAAATATCCTCCAGTGTTTCCTGGTCCGCGTTGGCTGCATGTCCTCAACATTCACTTCCAATTGAGTGATACTGGTCATGGCAAATGAGTAGCTAGTCGCCATTTGCCGATTTCCATGCGACCGATGTGCAATGCACAGTGTTTTTGAGGATGTGTCTTTTGATTATGTCTTCGCTTCCCAGATTGACATAAGCGTCCCTACACCTTTTCTAACTGGCGCATTTGTTTGTTAATGCGTACATTTCCGTTTTTTCACAAACGATATGTCATAATTTTTCCCTCGATGCTCTTTGTGCTTTTGTCGTCTGATTCCTATACTTCGCTTACTCCCTTTAGCTAGATTTGGTTTGCCAGGATGTGTTTCCTCTGGATTTTGTTACTGTTGCTTATTGGTCTCCTTACCTTGAAGGCACAATAACTTGGTTTCTGCTCCTGCCTTTTCTCATCGAACGAGAGTTATTCGCCCTGGAGCTGATAGAAATTTTTTATGATATTCTAACTAGACCACTTCCATCTGTGCATTACTACCTCCATAAAATCAGTCCCGGAGTTTGGAGCTGGCCTCAAGTTTTTCTGCATCCAACGAACGCTCGGCCGTCCATTGACCTGCGGCGGCTATTTGCTTGTTTGCGAGCTTAGCGCGGACTTAGCACGTCTCTATATTTTGGTGCTTTTATTTGTTTCTGATTCCTTATGTACCATAAGCTCCTTTATTGGCGTCACAACCCCACCCGTTGGCATGCTCTACCCCAATTCTGCTTTTGAAATCACCACTGGTTTGCCGCATCCTGCGGCACGTGGTCCGTTTCAGAGAGTCACCTCTCGGAGACACCAGCTATTGCGGCCTTCCTTCACAACCCTGGCAAGTAGTTTCATCCATTTGTTCCACTCAGTGAGCGCGTTGTTGTGAACAAATGTCGCACTCGCTTTTTTTCCCGACTGACTAACAAGCCCATCGAGAGATATATTTTAAAAGCTTAAAGATGTGTCATAGATACATTAGTTTCACTGTTTCAGTGAAAACGGACTGAGTTAACCAGAGCGCTCCGCAAAATCATAGTTTTGTAAATTGTAGTCTAATTTGACAGACAACGGACCATTTTTGAACTCAGTTCGGTTCAGTCAATCGTGCAAAGGACAGAAATTTGGCTTCTAACCAATCCAGCGCCTTGGTTGATGTATTGTCGGCCGGTGTCCGCACTGCGTGCGTTTTTTGCTGGAAGACAAATTATCAAGTGCAGTAGCAGGTCCAGCAAATGCGTTTTTGTTCATGACTGAACCGCATCGCTCTAGCTCTGGGAATACCACCAAAGGCAATCCTCAACAACTCTAATTCCACGCTGTTGCAGTGGGTTCCACAGCAAATCCATACTGTTAGTAAAGAAACTAATGCTCGGTTAAAGCCATGTGTGGTTGCACTGCAGTCTTAAACTGTGCCCTTCAGCGCTCCTATCTGGCACGATTCTTTATGCCTTACAGCTGAAAGACCCTGAACCTTTTCGAATGACCCAGTTAGATAACTGGGAGTGAGTCAGTGTCCAAGGGAGAAAACGCCGAAGTCTTGGAGTAATTCGTGATAGCATGTATGTATTTGGCCAGCCATTGATATTATGGTCAATTCCGTTCAGTTACGCTTACACACGATGAAAGCAACCGAAATGGTCTAGCAAGCCTCTAGATTGGTGTCGTCAGACGGTAACTTTGGCTTTCAATGCTGAAGGGGATTCGGGGTTCTGGTCCATTTGGTTTGGGTAGGTCAAGTTCCATTCTACTTCATTTTCCATTTGAATTATAGAAATTCGCGTGGACATTCCTAACCGTCCAGATTCTTGCACGAAGAGATTCTTGAATCAAACGGTGCTTCGGCAACAGGTGGGTTAAATTTGTCTTGAAATTCTTGAATGAAATTGAAACACTTGTATGCAACTTCAACTCTCATTCTCGCCATTTTCAGAGGGTTAAAGCATTATCATCCATTCCTCTCGATCACCTACACAAGTCCCGGAACTCACAAAATGTCCTCCTCAAATAAGAGCAACCTTGCTTTGTCCGGTCCGTCTGTTACGGCTGTACGCACTGGTCTTGGTTTGCGTGAAGTCCCTTCTGAAAGTAGAATAGGATTTGCCCAAACTTTGACATCTAAGCAAACGAAGATTTCCCTGGTGAACACCTGACCTCTCAACAGAACTAAAAGCGGCCTCCAAGCTGATCGGAGCACGCGTTCCTAGACACCGCCTTGGTGACCAGGGGAAGAGAGGTTGAAATGTCACTAGAAATTTCTTGCGAACAAGAAGTCTGCAACTGTTCTTTGGCGAACGTGTACCCTAATCGTTTTCGGCTCTGAGACACCCGACGATGTTGGTATCCTTGTCTCCGTATGTTTATCTTGGTGCCTCTGTCTACCCAAATAACTCACTCGTGCCGTGATGGGGGCCAGCATTCGGATTGAATGCGACCAGGTGGGTGAACCGCGAAGGTTTGCGGTCATGTGAACAAACAGCCATACCGTTTCCTTCAGGAACAAAAATATGACCAGTGTAGTCCACCAACACGGAGGAGAAAGTTTACCGCCCTTTCTGCGTCCGACACAAGGGCAGCGGAGCAATCAGCTGTTGACTGACGGAGGCATTCATCCTGCTGCATAGTGCGCATCTTCCAGTTACTTCTCTCACGGCATTTCCTCCTTTGCGACCCAGTCCTTTCTAGTAGGTGCTAGGACGTGCGAAGTGTGACCTTGCTTACTGTGGTAATAAGTAATTATTTTATGTTGCTGGTCGCCGAGTGGACATGATTGCATGAGGCTTACCACTCGCTTAGTAGCTCGTGTGCGCTAGTCAACCCTCGACACACGGCGGGTCGTCTCTAATCATTGGACGTAACTTCTTTGGGGATTTTTGTTCATCCCAGGTTCCTGCATGCATCATGCTGCCGAACACCTATGCCTACCTGATCATCCTGAGTCACACTTGCCTAGACTTTCCCATTGGCAGGTTACCCGACTTCACTATTTAACAGTTTCCAGTGGAGCGCAGATTACGGGTATAAGACAGAAATCCAACTAGCCATTACACGGTTCTCTGCAGTCTTAGAAAATTTGAGTGTCTCCTCAAAAGTAACTGCTGAACTGGGCACGGAGTGGTGAAACTGACTGCGGATAGTACTTTTTTAACGTCTTCTCCGCCGGGCGGCGCTGACGAGCAAGATGACGATACACAAGTACGCAGGAGGTCGCGGAAGCTAACCGAATTCGTACTATGTTCCCACCTGAGTTCATTCTGATTGCAAGATAAGTTACTGCCTTCGGGCTGGACAGGTCCACACCGTTGAGCTGTGTTATATCAGTGAGTAACGCCTAATTGGTTGGCCACGAAGGTATTAAAGTTTTGCGACTTGTTTACTATGCAATAACGAACTGGTTGAGTCTTGGCGGTGTCACGCTTTCCAGAGGGCATTGGGTAAAGCTCTCTTTACCATCCCTCTAAACATGACCCCCAAGATGAACTGCCTAGAGCTCCAGCCGAGGTATTGTAGCAGCAGCCGTATTTTTAACTCTTAACTTGCTGAAGGGTTAGACACCGAATAGTGATATAACTACTGGCCTTTGCCAGGCGTGTGCCACGCCACCGTGTCCGTTCCCTGATGGGTCGCAAGGCAAGTGAAAACCTTTTGAGCAAACGTCCTTTGTTCTTTTGATAGGTCTCTCGTTATCTTAATCATCCCATATTTTCCTGTAAGCTTGGCCCAGGCCTCCCAGGCAGCAACATCCAGCTGGTTTACTAGTTGATCTGTATTGATGTCATTGGGATCGCATCTAGTTATGCGGTCGTTTGGTAAGATCGCTATTTACTTTGTAACAGAGGTTTCGAGATCATAACGGGTGTGCATAAAAAATGGCGAAGGGAGAAAAACGAGGGTTAAAATTAAAAACGATGAGAAAGGTTTTACTAGATGTCGGTTGACATGCTGCCTGATAGTTTGTGTGGTCCAGCAAGATATGATGTGGTGAGCAGTGGTGAATAATCCGCAAAAATTTCAGTGGATTGCTAATAGGTTTTGAGCAGACTGCTGGGTATATAGCTGAATCGTAGAAGGTCGGAAGTGTGAGTTAGAAGGAAAAAACAATGAAGGACTGTGTTTTGTGTGTACAACACAAACTCATTGGCAGATGAGCACATGGTCAGAGAGGCGAACAAACGATGGGCTGTGGTGTGGAGTTTCCCTTTTAGCATTGCCACGCCTATGCAGGTTAGACACAACCCCAATGATGAAAATAGCCTGGTTATTTCACAGCCCGAAATCCGTGTTGTCGAGGGCAAAGATACCCACAGATACTTTCATAAAAGAGGATTGATTTAGCCCATATAGGAACTTTCCATGTTTCCTTTGCTTGAACAAAACATAACGCGTCGAGATATTGTTTGCAGCTGCGGAGGTGTATTGTTTGCCCATCGTTTGGATAACGCTAAGGACTGTAGACCATCAACGCAGATGTGTGTCGTCAAAGACAGCCAAAATTATGGAAATAGGAAAAGCAAAGCCCCTGTCAACTTAGGCTGTGAATTTATCCCGACGCTGTCTAAGAACACCTGATGACTTCGTTTAAAATTTTTGGTGAAAAGAGGACTTCAATGAAAGGAATGTTCGGTTTGATTAGAATTTCTGGCTGAGCTCTAGTGAGGAAAATTAAGGAGATCCGTGATATCAGCCGACTGAAAACAATCAGATTGCTTTGAAGTTTGTATGTCACCACTCGGTTAAGAAAGCGCAAAAGATGGCCGGCGGCTGTCTCAATTTCAGTGAATTTCCGGAGAAATCGTTCGCATGATAACCAGTGCATGGGATGCCTTGTGCGCAATTTTTAGAATTATGATCGTCTCATAGGCGTAGTTATCTATCACTGACGTGCTGCTTGATTTAATGACTTGAAATGCTGTGAGAAATGTTTTGTTCCTCTCCGAGGCTGATGCTTTGTCGTCCAAAGTAACACCATGCAAGCAAATGTTCGCCTAATTAGGACTGACTGATTTGGAGTTAAAAGATCTTTTCCAAACCCTAACGGAGGCTTGGCGTTCTTGTGAGCAAATTAAAAAACGGGTATCAAGCCAAAGGCTCCAAGGTTCACTTGAGACCTGGAAAATAGTATCTTCGTTAACGGCACGTACATCAAGAAAGGAAAATTAGCATTATGTCAAGCCTAAAACAATACAGTTATCAGGCAATGCTTGGAGAGCTACGTATTTAGCATCCACAAGCGGAGCAGTCAACATTGTTTTTTGAAGCGTCCTGCATGAGCTTAGCAGTGAGTTTCAAGCAACATCCACATGCACAAAAGCCTAAATAACTATCAGCAATTGCGAGGAATGGCAGAAATTTGGAGTGCCGCGACCTACCTTCCGATTCAACTGTAATATCGATCGACAAATTTTATCATCCAAGATTCTGTTCCAACCCAATCCCGTTTAATTCTGCATCATGGGCCGACTATTTCCTTTACCCCTAAAAAATGTAACGCATTTCTCTCCAATTTCTATCAACAGGAAATATGTGGATACTACTTTACCCGGTCGCTATTTGACAGCAACCAAGGCAGCCTTAATTTGCATCTTATGTCTAAAACAACTAGAAAAACGCTTCTATTTATAAATTTCAGGCCTTAGCGAGCAACGTTTATCCCTTGAGATCTCTTGCACTCCGCCTTAACCCGAATGTGAAATTCATTGCCGACTCAAGGTTTTCAGAGTCTTCTCCCATTTATAGCCATTTCCTGAAGTTATAGTCAGCCCTTTCCGAAATTCATTGCTGCAGACGAGATGCAGCTTGATTTATCTGGTTCAGGCACTCGATGTCTGCTAGGGCAATCGATCACTGTCCACACTGAGAAACATATAGTTATTGTGGATATCGCTCTCACGCAACGATCAAGAAAAACATCGCCTCTAAAGAGAAACCTGCAACATATGGATCCCGTTGTTGACTCTTTCATTTTTCACTAGAACAGCAATCGCTTTCCATATGCTTCCTCAAGCATATTGGTCATGACTGTCTGCCCCAATTTCCTCAATAGCTTTATCTCTAGTATATGCGTTGGCATGCTTGGAACCCTATCGGTAAATCGGAGAACCTCGTGCGGAGCGAACAAAACTTTACATTGCACTGTACTGCCGGGCATAAACAAATCCAAGCCGAAACTTCACTCAGATTTTTAGCTGTACCAGACCAAAATGAGCTGAAACAAAAAATTCGCATTGTAGATTGGGGTCAAGTCATCTTACCTCAGAGCTAGATTAAACATAGAACTAAATATAACAACTCTTTCCGCTCCCACATTCTCCTCCCTTGGGGGGATCAAAACTCATTTTCCAGAAGGCTTCCGTTTGTCTCCATGGAGAGTGAGATAGGTTTCATATGATTCCAGAATTTAACGTGCCCTACGCCCGCGCCGCCTAGACGAATTCCACAGTCTTCTAAATACATCATCTCAAAAAGCCCTTGTCATACTTAGGCTACCGGCAAAGAAGTCACACATCAGTAGGAGTCGACCGGTGTGCGCTAGCGGCACGCGGCCGTGGAAATCAACAACGGACATGTGTATTATTTTTAGGTGGTGAAGTTCAGCAAACCACTGAGAGCCTGTCCGAAAATGCAGTGGTTAGAGCACTTGACTCAGAGTTGTTCGTCCCGGGTTTGGATCCCAGTTTGGGCGTCGCGGAGGTGCACTGCTGATGATTCCTAACAAGGATGGAACAGCTGTGCAATTCTTTCACGGTTTCCTAACGATTCAGTAAGCGATGACATCACATGGCGAATTGTTTCATAAAGACAACCTATATCCTGCTTATAACACACCTTGTCAATAATTAATATCTTCTAATTTGCCTGCCTATTGCCGGGAGCCGATGTATATTATGCAAAGGCACGAGAGCACGGAGAGTCGTCCTGGATTTCTATATTTACATCGGGATCAGAACCGCTGTCCAAGCTCCTAATTACTCGTGACTTAAACGGCTTTTAGGGGTTTCGAATTCAACTGCCCACTGATGACTTGCATCCATTTGGTTCTTCCCAGGTTCGCCTACAGGTAATCCTTGGAAATTTTTTGAACAGAACAATTTCACATCCTTCGTGGTCGGTGTATATTTTGGACGAAACCAACCAAAATGCGTAGGAAAATTTGTTCAGGTTGCGAAGTCTGAATTGCAAGAATCGCACGGTGCTGGCTTCCAATTTCTCTGGTACTGAGACAAGAAACGTTCACAACTGGGGACAGCCATTTGGGACCTTCTGGTTGGGCCGTTAAAATGAGGAAATAACAAGGAGGCCACTGCACCTTAGACAAGTGTAGTTGACAAGTTGTGCACCATTAAAACAAGTTAACGTTTCTGTTGCTAAGTGACCCTCTTTTGAAAGATTACATTTTTGGCGTCATCGCTGTCCTTTCGCCTTTTAAGAATCTGCACGTGGATAAACGGAACGACTTCCCCATTGACTACGTGCAGTGCATATGGCTGGGGGTAGTTGGGGGACTGTTATACTTAAGAACTGGTGCTCCACCATCAGGGGTGTGCGATTGACCCAGAAGTTTTTAAATCGTGAATAAAAATGGGGCAACCACGATTACAGCTACCGATGGAATGCGCTTCAGGTGGAAAGACTACCGATAAAAGAGGGGAATGGAATTTTGGCAACGTTTGCCGTATTTTGGGGCAGAATGTTTGAAGGATGCTGTACCATTACATGTGCATGGCCACGTTCTTCACCTATCTTTATTAACTCGGGTGCTGACTGGTAATTTTGATAAATACAGCGTACACCAGGCTCCCAGTATTTTCTTACGCTTGTGCAATTTCAATACTTAAATTTTGAGCCTAAATTGGCCTTCCTAACGGACCCGCGCTTTATGTGCCCAAGTTTCCGACTTCAATTACAGGACGATACGTGCATCTCAGTTATTTTAATATACTAAAAATTTAACCATATTTTGTAACCTCAGCACTGAGGTCAATAGCAAAATTCGTGATTATGGCCGTCTAAGGTGTTCATGTTTGACACTTGATACCATCAGGTTTTCGTCTCTGCCGATCCAAAATTTATTTGCTGGTTCATATACTGGATTGCAAATTTCTCGCGTTAAGCATTGACTGTGAGTTTCGCGAGAAGGTTCTTGCAGTTGAAACAAAAGCTGTCCGGAATATAATTAATAAACATTTAGAAGCTCAATAAACATGCAGTTCACTAGCAAGCGAAATTGTGAAAAGTTGTTTGTGTGAAAGCAGTATTTTCGTAGTTTTTCATAAGATCGAGGGGAAGGGAATATAACTTTCATTCTGTTAGATTTAACACAAAACTGAACTCAACAAGAACCCAAAAGTGTACAGGTTTTTTGCTCAGTTTATGATAACCGCAGGTAATAATGGTTCAGTGGTTGACCTTATCTTCGGCTGTCTTATTTGAGAGATTTTTGTCTCTTTATTAATCATCGTAGATGAGTGCTTCTTTCTTTGGAAGATGCCCATTGTGTCTTGCGTGCGTTATAGTCCGCATTGAAGAAAGCTTAATAACTCTGGCGCATCAGAAATCCCTCAAGTAGTGTCATTTATGCCTGCTTCCGTACTGTAATGCCTGAGCTCAACAAGCCAAACTCGTACCACATTCTTTCTGCAGAGAATGTCAGAATCACAGGGCAAACAATGTAGTATTATTTCATGTTGACCTGAAAACTAGCCGCTACGTTTCAAAATCCAACAATGGATGTTACATTGAAAGTGAAGTTGGCCTGACCTTTGTTCATGTCGCCTCTTCAGTTTATCGCCGCGTTCCCACGGTAGGCGGACCGTCGCCTATTTCGTTAGTTTTATTGCTCGATTTAAGCCTGTGAGAGTCTGG
This sequence comes from Fasciolopsis buskii, assembly GCA_008360955.1. Lineage (NCBI taxonomy): Eukaryota > Metazoa > Platyhelminthes > Trematoda > Plagiorchiida > Fasciolidae > Fasciolopsis > Fasciolopsis buskii. The sequence goes on from LUCM01009985.1 coordinate 49,131, forward strand.
GCCTAAACGATTCAAAGGAATTGTCTTCTCTTAAGTCACAACCCGGTTTTCACGCACCTGCCAAGAAGTGGAAATTGTTTGCGTGACTTGTTCCATTCACCAGGCGAAAAAATTGAAGCATGTTGTTCAGACTGATTGGAGTCTTATTAGGCTTGCTTTATATCAACGGACCCCATGTAACCGTACGTTCTTAACGTGAGTTTACCTACCGGAGTAACTAAAGATGAAGTCACAAATGACAAAGCCCGCGTGAATAATTTAGTCCAGGTTTGCCGTTCATCTTTGTACCTACGTTTTAATAATATAGCAGTATGTGACTCTAGGACCGCAGGAGACATGCGTGGTCGCATAATGAAGTGACAACGGTGAAGCAAGACTCATCAAAGAGGTCGGCTCAAACATGGAGAAAAAAAAGATCGGTTCGTTTTTCGGACAGCGGCGGATATCAAGAAATTGCGGAAACGTTCGAAGGTTTGCAGTATCGGAGGATATGAATCTGCCGCAAAAAAGCCAATGAATCATAAGTGGGAGCAACAACTGGCTAACTTGGCTGGAAGGGCCGGAGGAAAGAACGGCGGACAATGGATAAACAACATTAAAATGCGAATGAAAGCTAAGGGTCATTCGTTAAGCTATGGTTTCAACAACCAGGGAAATGCGAGAAGTGCAATTAGAAGTGTATAAATGAGTAGAAACAGAACTTGGGTCATGGAAAATCATCGCTGTAAGGCTTGGCAAAAGAAAACGCTACTAAATGCAGGGAAAAATGGCGAATAATATGAAGTGAGTTAAGTAAATTACCAGCGCTGCAATGAAAAAAGGATGAACCCTTTTGCCTCCCTTTACTGGGGTCAAATGGTTTTCAGAAAGGAATTGAAGGGGATATCCGGATTTTGAACATGATCGAACGTTTGGGTTTGCGCGTTTTTTCGTAAAATTCACTGTTAACGTGATGGAGCTGTTAGTTGCAGCCAAGCCGAGTTATGCAGTCAAGAAGACTTATCTGCTGTTAGAGCGTTCGCGTTATGGGCCACATTATGCGATCTCTGGCTCCAGGCAGACTGCAAGTTGCCATAGGCGAAACATGCTTGCTCTATTTTAGCACCACCCGAAAAGTAAATATTTGTTCGATCTAGAGTATTATACGCGGTGCTTCATGACCGTCTGGAATCCTGAAAGAAACGCCTGGAATAACTTCCAGCTGTGGGAGTAGGGTGAGTGACAAAGGGAAGGCAAATAAGTATAATAGTCGAAATAAATGGGAAAAGTGGGAAAGCAAGAAAAAGCTCATCGGCGGCTGACCAGTTAACAAACAAATGGTCCAAAGCCCTAATCCGTGGGTAGAATGACCGGTACGATGAGGTTGAATCTTCTGTGGGAATTATTGTGAGATTCAGTTAATTAGCACTTCATTTAGGAACTTCACTCATTTCCTCTACTTCTCGTTCAGAGAGGATTTCAGCTAAACAAAATTAACGCATTGTCTATGGACTCCTAGTTCATAACTTTGGTTCATATCGCTAATATCTTTTTCTGCGTTAATGTTGGACAATCTCCCCTTTACCCACCCTTATCCCAAGCTTCGGGACAAAATTCCCATTAGCATTGGGTGCATGTAGATCCAATCCAGTTTTGAGATTGCCCCACATGCTTAACTTAGTGTCGTCCAGGTCCCCCAATCGACCGACATCCATAACTCGGAGGGGCGTGCGTTTGAGCCAGCCACCGATTTCTGAATAGAAATCCAATCCCCTGTTTCCAATTAGCCTCTGATTTCCATGGCAGTCCACCTGAGGACATAAGAGGACCTAATATACTTGCAAATTATTGAGAACAACCAATATTAATCCTCGCTGATCGCTGGATAAATGGAATATTCATAAACAGTCTAAGAGGATCTACACTTGCTCACCACAAGGCCCACCGCATTCCAACTGGCAGACGTGCAAGTACTGAGCATGCGGGTTCCCCGCTTTCCCATTCACTCCCAAACTTCTCGGATTTTATTTGCCTGTTTACGTTTTCTTTGCTACTCACCATAACCCGTCAGTCGGAATACCTTAGAGACAGCCGTTTCCCCCATTTTTTCACTGTCCAGACGCTCCGCGTTTTCGAGAAACACGCCATTTTTATTATTATCATTATCATTAAATAAAGCAAAGGAAATAGACCGAGAGTTGGCGTAATCTAATGTCTACTTCTATTCTCAACATATCAGCCTCCATGATTCTCCGTTCACAGTTCTAGTCTCTGCATCAGGTCACTAGTGCAGGGAATTGTGACCAGGAAAACTGTCAAAAATCTACAGTGTTACTCCGAAGCAGTTACCAACTGCTTGCTGATCAATTAGTTTGTTTCATAATGGCAACCTGATCTCAATACTACCCTAGTCACCCTACCACATAAGTTCTTTATTATTAACCAAACTTAAGCCGGATGATGTCTCTATTTCTCCACTGTTCACCCAAGCCAGACTGAGTTGATCTCGCATGTTTTAGATCCCCCATCCTGGCTGTACGCGCCCTTACCAGTTCCGCCACCGTAGGGGAAACTCCAAATCTACTAGCTTATCGCTGCTGCTCGGAGGCTGCTAGCCAGACCTGGCGCTGGATTACTGGTTTGTTCGACCCAAACCGCGTCGCTGATCCCCTTGGATACTCCAACTCAGTTGCATCTTCAAGATTGTTCACAAACACAGCTACTAATGCCGCTGGAATGCCTTGTGCGCCCCTTCAACTTCCCCACATATAAGATCAAAAAGTGCTGCAACGAAAGTGACAACTCAGAAGATATCCCCGAATGGTGTATCTAAATCATTTGCTCCTCGGGCCATATCTCGACATCCACCATCGAGCTCCTCTCAAGTGTTGCTTCAGCGACACGCACAGTTGGTGCACTTAAACACGAAATAACTTGCAATGCGTTGCTCGAGAACGGCTCCATAAAACCCTGTATAGTCTTGCAAAAGCGTTTGCGCAGTTTTGAATCTTGTCTTGCATACCTGTGCACTGCCCATTGCGGATTCTGATCACGCCAATCGAGTAATCCAACGTAGCATATATCCCCATATACATTCTGATATCAAGGATTCACGTTTCTTCGGCATAATCCATGTAAAAATTTGCACTTGTTTTGCACATGCCTCTTGTAAAACGAGAAATGTACAACGTTCTTACTACAATATAATAGGACACCTACTACTGCGACCATAAGAACCGTCCATGTTGATGGTCAAGCAAAGAAAGCTAGGCGCTGCTTCTGGCGATGCACTTTGGACTGACCTTTGCTTATGCACCGGTGTGTTAACAAATTCACCATGATTTCTCTGCATATGGAACGATATCTATCAGTAGTCCCTTAGAACTTCAGCCATTCCGTGAAAGCTTATGAGTTCTTTTAAATTTAAGTCTCCTTGGCTTCTCCGCATGTATTGCATTTCGAGAATTGTGGGCGCTTCTGTATCTGTGGTGCCATCGTTTTACCGGACGAAAGGTTATTACTAGTGCGGTCTCCCCAGACTATGTGGGCGGCGTGGCGAATAAACTCTGTCGAGAGATCCACATTCAATGACGGCATATATTAAAGGATTGGCGGACAGTGTGCGGAAGAGAAACTTTCAGCCCCAGTTTTCTTCAGTTTTAATCAATCACTGTGAATAGGGACCAAAAAGTGAAGCAAGTTCATTCAAACAAACGGAATGCACTCAGAACGCTTCTTGCTCAAGCATAGATAGCCTGCCTGTGCGATTTGATGCGTCACGCACAGCAACCCGGTCAGACTATGTGGGCTACGGCCACGCTATCAACTATCCCAGGGAAGGCGTGAAGGCTGCAGCCAGCCACTAGTTTGTTTTATCTGGCCTGCCACTTCCATTTAAGTCTTTTTAAGGGTAGTATGGCACAAGGAGAAATATTTCTGTCCACTGCGGGCTGGCTCTGGTATAATCACCGGTTTTCGATCCCTGTCGAACCCGGGCCAATGAACTGCGTGTGTTAGGAACCTGCACAAATTTGTTTACAGCCCAATGGTTCAAGCAACTTTAGAAAGTCTCCTTGGCAGTTCAGGTTATTTTTCTTTGGCCAACGTTTTTGGCCAGCCAAACATTTCCACCCAACCAGAGAAGAAAACTTTCTCGGCACCTTCCGACTTGGGCAAAGAATTGCAATAGCTTGTAGCTGACAATTGAAGCAAATTACATTTATGGCTACATAGGTTCTTATGCCGTATGGTGGAAGCATCTCCGCGAGCTAGAAATGCAAGTGGTGAAAGAATTTCCGGTGATCTCGAAATTCGGCCGGAGATGCTTTGGTATGCTGTCAACTTTCCCCCTGGCATCCGGGAGCCCATGAGTGGGTAAGGTCAACGCACAACCGGAAAAGGTCTCTGTCAGCGGCTTGACCTAGTAGGCCGGATCGGAGGGCTAGTTTCCGAAGCAAAATTACTATGGACTAATGGTGAGTTGTGGGTGCCACCGGAAGCAAATGACCCTGTGACGGGTCTGCATCTGACTGACGGGCACAAACGTTGTGTGTACCAAACTGTCTATTAAAGCTGGTCGATTTAACAGTTAGCCATCCGGGCCCGTGTCAGTTTATCCCAGTCGGTGCCAGGTAATAGGGGCAAACATAGCTGTTTCAGGTTGGGAACGGAGTTACTTGCCCCAGAAGCAGGTTCCAGGTTCACAAAGAGCTGTTAGAAAAAGCAGAGCCAAAGAATCTTCCATGACGAACTCCGCACAATGCTACATTTGGCACGTTCGCCTGCAGTCATTAATGTTGAAATGCTCTGAATGGGCGATCTCAGTGTCCCTAAGGCTACGGAGCGCGATATTATTACCTAGCAAAGCCCGCCGGTCGAGATATATTTGGACTTTTCGGGTTGCAATGGCATGAAAGAAGAACTCATTTCCTCTACTTCTCGTTCAGAGAGGATTTCAGCTAAACAAAATTAACGCATTGTCTTTGGACTCCTCGTTCATAACTTTGGTTCATATCGCTAATATCTTTTTCTGCGTTAATGTTGGACAATCTCCCCTTTACCTACCCTTATCCCAACGTTTGATGTTACTTTTGCCGAGAACTCACTTTAAACTAAGCATGGCAGGAAATTTTGGTCAAACGAGCAGTGAAAGTCACCAGGCTCTAAAAGAAAACGCGGCAAATGAAAGATGTGATTGACAACGAGAAAACTCTATCAAGTCAGATTTTAGCGATGGCAGCCGAAGCCAACCAGGCCTGTACGTTATTAGAACAGCGTGTGGCAGATGCTGCTAATAAACTGTACGACACAGAGAACTTGGGAAAAGTGGCTTGCGACAAAAGCATATTCCTCTTTCCAGGAGGAGGTAGAGACGGATCGTTCTCCTGGACTGCTGCCCCAAGCTTCGGGATATAGCTCCCATCTACCCAACTTCGCATCTTTTTTCCCTTCAAAATACTCTTCTATTCACAAAACCCATCTTTTATACTTATAGGAGTATGCTTTTCTAATGATATCAGGTTCATGTTATGATGCATGATGAAATGTTATAGGGGTATAAAAAGCCGCAGAGAAGTAACTGCTTCACAGTTGAGAAAAAATTGACTAGTTTGGCCGGACAACAAGATTTTCCATGAGAAACAACGCTTCTCGGGAAACAAAGGGTTCGCGCCGTCCAATAATGCGTAAGGCGGAGGCGAAATTCCATCGGAAGATGGCGCAAATTCCANGAATCTTCCATGACGAACTCCGCACAATGCTACATTTGGCACGTTCGCCTGCAGTCATTAATGTTGAAATGCTCTGAATGGGCGATCTCAGTGTCCCTAAGGCTACGGAGCGCGATATTATTACCTAGCAAAGCCCGCCGGTCGAGATATATTTGGACTTTTCGGGTTGCAATGGCATGAAAGAAGAACTCATTTCCTCTACTTCTCGTTCAGAGAGGATTTCAGCTAAACAAAATTAACGCATTGCCTTTGGACTCCTCGTTCATAACTTTGGTTCATATCGCTAATATCTTTTTCTGCGTTAATGTTGGACAATCTCCCCTTTACCTACCCTTATCCCAACGTTTGATGTTACTTTTGCCGAGAACTCACTTTAAACTAAGCATGGCAGGAAATTTTGGTCAAACGAGCAGTGAAAGTCACCAGGCTCTAAAAGAAAACGCGGCAAATGAAAGATGTGATTGACAACGAGAAAACTCTATCAAGTCAGATTTTAGCGATGGCAGCCGAAGCCAACCAGGCCTGTACGTTATTAGAACAGCGTGTGGCAGATGCTGCTAATAAACTGTACGACACAGAGAACTTGGGAAAAGTGGCTTGCGACAAAAGCATATTCCTCTTTCCAGGAGGAGGTAGAGACGGATCGTTCTCCTGGACTGCTGCCCCAAGCTTCGGGATATAGCTCCCATCTACCCAACTTCGCATCTTTTTTCCCTTCAAAATACTCTTCTATTCACAAAACCCATCTTTTATACTTATAGGAGTATGCTTTTCTAATGATATCAGGTTCATGTTATGATGCATGATGAAATGTTATAGGGGTATAAAAAGCCGCAGAGAAGTAACTGCTTCACAGTTGAGAAAAAATTGACTAGTTTGGCCGGACAACAAGATTTTCCATGAGAAACAACGCTTCTCGGGAAACAAAGGGTTCGCGCCGTCCAATAATGCGTAAGGCGGAGGCGAAATTCCATCGGAAGATGGCGCAAATTCCAAGATAGAGACAAAGTAATCGGCTTTAGGAAGCTCAGGAAATGGATTTATTAGTGAGATCCACTGTGAGGAGAACCAATAAAAACAATGAGTGTGTATTTGAAGTTGTCGAAGTTGGTCAGCAGCCTGCAGGGAGAAATTTATATGTTTATTAAATGCCCAATATTAAAATGAAGATGAAAGGAATATCCTTTAATTTATGTTCTTTATTGTAGCTGAGAAAATACTCGAAAGCCTTTTCGAAGCGTGGAAATAAGAAACAAAGTGGTGCACAGTAATGGAAACCATTGACCAAGGATATGAACAAGGCAAACGCCTTCAACATTAGGAAAAATTATGACGGTTGGTATGCTATGCATTGAATAATATATCGGACGCCGGTGAGCCAGTTTTCGAAATGGACGGACATCTTCATGCTTTCTTTTGACTATTGCCGCTAAACTCACGCCGGTAACTGGTATAAAAGTAGCCATGGGTGTTGAGAGAAAACTGCATTGGCGGTTCGGAACAAAGGCAAAAGGCGGTGAGGGCGTTCGAAACCTGGATTTTTGTGTGCGCGCATTAGTCGCAATTGAACTCCAGTGCGGTGGGCAGTTCCAGCAGTAAAGCTCTGCAGTTATGAGGACTTGTCTGCACGTAGCACGTTAGCGTTGAGAATAGCGTTGTGCAGCCTTGATATCTAGGCAGATCCGCGGAAGGGTTGTTACCTTGCTTTGGTGATTTACGCAGATGGGCAGCGATGTTGCCACTCGTAGCTGGAAGTGATGCAGGACGTATTCATTTCTCCTGGGATGGTTCACATAAGCCCTAGGCCAGTTTGCATTGAAGTTGCGTAGAAACACGGGGGTGGGGTCAAAATCTGACTACTGAACTCCGGGTGAAAAATCAGTGTAAACGAACACACCTGGAACAGAAGGGGTAAAAGTTAGCAGTCTGCATGTATTCCATATATCCGTTGCGGCGAGTGAAACGATAAAAAACAAGAAATAAAGTATGATGGACTGATTGAGACATCAGATGATGCCATTCTTTGCATAAAGAATGGGCTAATTGACAAGTGTGTCCAGAAAATGCGGTTTGATGAAGATATTCAGTATTAGTTTGAAGTAAGCAGTTACGAACCAGGGGAGAATATCTTTATTTATTTAAATACCTTACTATGTAACTTTTAAACGGGAGTGAATTTGGGGCAAAATTTAATTTGGCAGTGTTTTACTAATGCAGATTTGTGGGGAATAGGTCCGGTCCTTTTGTCTTCAGCCGCAAAGGTATGTGTCTATGCGGACTTCGGGGAATATGGGCAGCAATACCTTGTTGAAGAGGCCGAGATAAAGCGTTGACCGTTCTGTTTATTTGTATGAATTACCCTAGGCCCAAATCATAAGTGGTTTCTTTTGAAATGATAGGATTGTGCATGATTAAACGATTTTGTCTTCCAACTTTCACTTTTAGGGGCAACGGAAGCGAGATAAATTATCCCGTGTTTCGAATTAGTAAGCCCTTTAAGGAAGAAGAAATGTTTCCTCGACATAGGGACTGGACCTGGACACTCAATGCATCCCAGTGCAATGGAAGGGTTATTCTTCCCCGGGGTCAAAAAATGCACACAAATTTTACCAACGGCCCCATAGAAAGACAGGTTAATATGAACTCCTTGAGGCCAATATAGATCAAGGTTTAGGTTTGTGCAGCGGTCCACGTAGCCTACCGATGCAGAATAGCCAAGGGGTCGTTTTGTGAATGTTCTTTGGGCATTCTAAGAATCATAAACATTGGTTTGCTGCATGTAGAAACACGTCACAACAGTAGACCAAGATGGCTGTTGAATGAATTTTACATATAATAATCTTAGGTCTCACTTTTTTAAGGAATTTGTGTGCTAGCCCAAATAGTTTCTCAAGCGTTGTCACTTGAGTCAGGGTATAATCCTAGAAGTTGACCTTGTTGGACTGGCGCAAAACGAGGTCTCCAAATGCAAGGAGGAAGGAATCACCTCGAAATTAGTTTCAAAGATTCCTGTAGGAATGTGGCATTTTTGCTATATTTTTCTCTCCGTTTGAGCTGAGAATTGCAATGACCAAGTTGTGCATAACAAAGTACGGGGCAGGTTATTTTTCGTTATTTATGAAAGTGTTGAGGGCAGGGGAAAAGTGTGCACTATCTTTATATCGTCTGCAAATAAAAAATAAATACCATGCCTAATGCTGCGAAACATGTGATTCGTGTAAAGCAGAAAATCTGGCGGACCTATTGCGCTATTTTGAGTACCCGCATTATTGATTGACTAAGGCTTGGATAGAGTTCCGTTTGCGTTGGTTACCTACATTATAGAGGTTACGTAAGAGCAGGCCAATGCCAGGAGGCATTTTGATACGGTAGCACTTGAATTTCATGAGGACATGCAATTGAAAGCTTCCGTCATATCTAAGAAAGTCACAAATATCGAATTTCCGTCGACCGCAGACAGAGCCACTGTCAAAACCAAGTAATGCAGGCAGAACCAGGTTTATATTGCGAACGTTATAATCTTAATGACACATCTTTGTTGGCAGATGTAGCCCGCCACATTTTCGGCCAGCGGAGTTCTTTCTCAAGGTTAGTTTTACAGTCACTTATTTCAATTTCGAACATGCCTTAAACAAGACTAAGCATGGTAGTCGAAACGTTGGCGGATTGCGTCCATCAACAAAGTTGTTATTAAAAATTTACCGTTCATAACAAAAACCAATGCATTGCGCTTCGATGATTTGACACATTCTTTAAGTCGTAAAGAGCAAGCTTTATCCCCAAAAACACCAAGTTCATGACATTGATTGGTACATAGTGTAACTATCAGGTTGGTGTCTTAGACTATTATTCTTTCAACAACACTCGACCCTACTGCGTTTTAAGTGCTGGGTCTTCAGTCAAATGCCTCTTGTTTCGAGTCGCTTTTGTGAAATGGTAAAATAACAGAAATTCTCTAATGAGAGAGCACGGCGCCACTATTCAACGAGAACAGTATAGGGATATCAGCACCCTCAAATTAAAATACATATGTGAGGAGGTCGTCCTGTTTAACGAGGAAAGACGGTCGTATTTTCGCGAGAGTGGTTTGATGTTAATTGGGTGGAATTAGACCCCTGGGTGATTGCGGAAGGGGCATAGATGATATCCGGCACAGCGAAGTTGTAATCGGTTGTCACAAGAATCACATGGTTTATTGAACAAATCTGACAAGGATGGAGGGTTATTCGCGTAGATGTCCCTAGATAAGATAGATGTTTTTGTTAACTAAACAGAGCGTTAGCTGTTTCCAGGCCTTTCGGCAGCGTTACACCCTTATTGACAGAGCATAACGCTCGAATTCCTTTCTTCTTTTGAACAGTAATGAGGGCACTTAACTTTTTAGGCAGGTTCATCCCCAAAATCAAAAAAGATATTTCTTTCGTCCCCATTTAGTTCTTGTAAAAGCATATCTATTTTATAGCCATCGGGGGAGCTCAAATGTTTAAAGAGTGTCGCAAGGTGTACACTTGAATAGATCAAGTTAGTGGCCTGGAGTTGCGCAAAATTAGCTGAAGGCCCATTCGGAACCCATGGGTAGGAAGGAAGTGTCCCAATTTTGGCTAACAATTATGGCCGGGAGGTGAAAACCTGAGGCCCTCTGGCATGATTGGATGGAATCTGAGAAGATAGGGAAGGCGAAACTAGAAGTTAGCAGTCAATCCGAGAAAGATTGCATCCAACTAGTGTTTTGTCCATGGAGCTGCACACGAGAAGTAGGCCAAATGCAAAGATAGGAAAACGAATTCTGTCGGCTCGTGTGAGCAACTAAGCGCTGCTCTTCCACTCACTGACTCACTCGCTCATTCACTCACTCACTGACTCGTAAGCTGTAAAGAAACACGGAATGTCTTTCCAGGAGGATAAAGTAGACCAGCAAATTCCGGGCGCATTTAGGTTGCCCTTATCAACTTAGGATCCGTAAGGTCGGCTTTGAAAGGTGGTAAGTATTCTGAACCATGTGTATCAGAGTATCAGCAGACAGAACTGACCAGCCTCCTTAAGCTCGAATGCCAAAAGCAGTCAGGCAGAATCTTGCAAGTCCTCAAAGGTAGGCTGAGTGTTCTTTGAAGCTGAAAGAGTGCTTCTTGCGTAAAAGAGAGTCTTCTTTGCCTTAAACTGACCTTTGTTTCCGAAAAGCATTGTAGCCACGTTCAGCAATATCTGCTGTGGGAATTACTTTCTGAGCGGTAAGAATGAAATCTAAGATTGTGTTTGTAACAACAATTGGATCTCATTTTGTATCGAGCGAGCGTCAAGTAGTATTAATAATAATTTTTTAGTAGCATTGGTTGGCATGTATGGATAACTGAAGAGGATGTCACCAGATGTGACAGATTTGATTTGACGGGTCATCCTGAGACAGGCAGGCATGTGAGCATGTTGATGCTAAGGCCGTTGAGGTACCATTTATTACGTTTGCTTCATACGCTACGGGAAGCTTCAGCCTATTTGTTGTTACAGCAAAATGCACCGTGCGATTCTTGAGGAATAGAAAAGCTGTGTAACACCGGTGGTAGTCATGGCAGGATTATAAGAAAACCGAGGTAAAATGGAGGGTATCCTTATCGCCTTTAGAAAAAATCCGTTGTTCGTCGTGAGGTATTGGAAGAACCAGCTTTCAGTCTATTTCGATATTTGATAGGGGAAAAAGGAACAATGACTGTTGGCTGGTCAGCTTATAAATTTTATCCTTAGGAGATGGCCAGCCGAGAGTAACTCAGAAAAATGGATTATTGTCTGGAAATCAATATGGTTTTTTCGTAAGTTTGGTTGTAGCTGGCACGCCAGCAAAAGATGAATGCCAATACTAGGCATTAACCCGGGTAATATTTAAGGTGATGAAGAAAACTCTTTGGCAGTGTTGATGGTTTTATTTGCTATGCGTTCTTTGATAGTGTCAAATTCAAAGAATCGATGCCAAGCCGAGTAAACCATGCCTCCCGAAGGAACACATTAATGGGACCCTGATATATCTAAAGGGGCAAAACGTAGCGCCGCTATTATTTGTTGGTTTGGAGGTGATATTAAGAGACGAAAGTAGGCCCAGTGCGTTACATAGATTTCTAATAAAGAGTCGTTGGCCAGAAAGAATTCATTATCCACGGTGTCTTGTGCAGCATTAGGCAATTAGGGGCTTGTGGCTTGTGAGAGCCGATTGGAATGCGACGATGAACTACAGAAACTGGCCTTTAGTATCCTAGTCTGGAGGGAACGTACGTTGGGCGGGCGTTCAGCCCGTCGGAGAAGGACGAAGCTGGGCCGACGGGGTCTGGGTGGGGGCATTTTGGATAGGCTAAGAAGTCAAGTACGACTTAAATAAAACTAGCTCCACAATCGTAAGGCTTGGATCCGTTTACGCTATCGGCACCAATGAACTTACGTTCGAATACTGATTTGGCGCGTTATTTACTGAAAGAACGCTTTCCCTAAGTGAATACCTGGATTTAACCGGTCGTGGATTGTTTGCTACTTGCGTCACGGAAACCAACTGTCTGTAGCTAACGTCGTGTAAACCATAGGCGATGTGTTCTCTCTGGAAAGGTCTTTTGTTTGCAGATATTTCCGTTTTCAAAAGATGAGGTCGCGGCAACAATGTTTTGCTTAATAAATAATGGCTTAGCAATCATTTTGATTCGAAACTGCAGCGTGACCTGATAGTTCTGAAGTTGGGTTCACCTCACCAGTATCCCCATTTGAATTGGTAGGCAGACTATGCAACAAGCGGCCAAATGTGAACCTCTATGGCTATTTGCATGAATGCGGTGAGAGATAATGAAAACAGTACCACCAACTGGCCTGTCCATTCTACCCAAGGTTTCAGAAGCCAGCTTATCCAGGAGGTTGCCGGCGGCACTTAGGCTGGCTTTAGAAGCGTTGAGGTTAGAAAGATGTAGAAACTGTAAGAAATTGTGCTCCAAATTGTGTACGCGGTCTGTTGAATTGGTCAATCTCTATTTGAATATCTGTTCTTTGCCATGGGTCTCACCCATCAAGTCAATAGGTAAAGCGGATTATTGTCTCAACGTTCCCGAATTACCAGCGACTCTGGAGAATTTTTATTATTAGTCGCCCGGATATTGTCATTGTCACGTCTGGCTTGCTGATCTACAAGCACGCCATTTTACTTTCATTGAAAATGTTGAGTTTGGGGGGATACCTCAAGTAGAGACATGGAGTGTGAACAATTATATATAATACCACTAAAGTGATAGCCAAGTGATTTATCTAATCGGCTTTGACGCAGTTCCGGGGACGGAAATGCAGGGGAGTACACTGATAGCCGGGTAGTTTGTGAATACTTCAGCAGGTTAAGTGATCCCTAAAGGTGAACAGTGGATTATTAGTCTTAGGAGCGGGCCATTAATAACTTGATAAAGATAAGGATCGTTATAAGACGGTCTAGGATGATGAATATCCAGTACTGAGATGTGACCATACACGGATACTGTCTCACAGGTAAGTCCTGTAATTCATTTAAGTAGCGGAAACATTTGTGCGTTGCAAAACGGATGTCATGAATAAGAACCACAATACTGCTTGCCAGGTTCCAGTCTCTATCCCCACGCCTCGCTCCAGTCAACGTTTCTAAAGGATGGATCCTTTATTCACCCAAGGTCACACTTCATGCAGCCCGCTGATATTCTCGCACTTCTTTTCTATGATTGTTACATACTGAGACCCATACAACGTGGGATCTTGAAAAATGCTTGCGAGTTGCGGGACTCTTACTGCACCCAGTCAGTCTGGATCTGCCACCTGAGGAATCACAGTCTTTAACCTTACTAACCCATTGCCCTTTGGCCCACAGCCATTGCTCTACCCCCATTTTGTTTATTTCGAATAAAAAGGATTGTTGAGCTCGGCAGCATTCCTTTTTCATGTTTATTTATTTTCCATGAATCATTTCGGATACATCAATGAAATTTCACAGTTTCTCTTTTCCCCTGGCATTTGCAGGCAGTTGGAGTCCCTGCTGCACCCACCTCCGTTAGGTACTGTTGTCCTCCATCTCCGTAAGCAGCGTATTCCAGTTCACCGTTTTTCATTTATATTTTTCTCACCGTCTTTTCAATTCCGATTTATTATGCATCCATTTTGCTTCCACTGTAGCAGCTTTTTTTTACAGACCACTTGTAACTTCCCCTTGCAGCCAACTTGAGAATTTTTGTTGTGCTACGCCAACGTTCTTCCCATCTCATTCAACTGTTGCCCTTCCTGAAATACATCTTTTGCAACCCTGCGTCATTTTCACCTTGATCTTAGTATTAGCTACGACTCTTTGAACCTTTTGGTTTTGCATGCAGACACGTCTCTCGGTGTAGACCGGGAAATATGCCCACATATTTATCAATTAATTAAATAAAACAGATTAAACCAGACGATTCATCTGAGCAGCATGAAGCTGTGGAGGATTGTAGAACCTCGTGAATGAAAAAAACAGTAGATAAGGTATTAGCTGTATTTAATATTAGAAAAATATGCAGACCGATGGAGTTTGTTGTACAGTTGAAAGCATTTAAATTAAGATAATGTTAGAGCTCAAAATGTTACAGTCCAAGCTCGAACAAATTACTAGGAAATGGTTAATCAGAGTTTTGGTCAAAATTTTTTGTAACGCGTTATTTGCGGCGATTTTTAACTGGATAAATAGTTCCAACCCTACCAAAACTGTCAGAATAACACTAGTTGACTGAAATAAGGACAAAGTCAACACACGACGCGAAACGGTGCAACACAATGCCGACAACCCGTCCAAATCTGGCTTTCAATCCACCGCAACAACTAAACTGGTAGCCATGGCAAAGATGCATCAGTTGCTGAGCAGTGCGTGATATCTCCCTTCGTTCTCCTGCAATCAATTTGATTCCCTCCTCAGTCATTGCCGGTGCCGTACTGCCAGTCACTTCCCTCTCGAGGTTTGAGAACTCTATGAGTATTCTGTTATCCTCCATACCTAGTTCGAATGAAAGCAGTGACTTCTCGACGCTGCTGGCTCCTCGGGAAGGCTCACGCAGTTAATTCAACATGTGGCAGTGCGCGATTTCAATCCGTCATGCACTGACTGGCCAGCACTCGGTCAGCCCCACCCATTAGCACCGTTGTGGTAAACAGCACTGTAGCTCATAAGTTCATGTGCACCACTTTGTACTGGCTTCCTCTTGCTCCTTCCCAAAATTCTTCTAACAAATCCATACAAAAAGAACTCATGAATGGTCAGCATTTTTATTGGCATCTGATATGAACTGACGTTCACAATGCATGTTGACACCCGAAAACAGCTGAAGAACGTCGTTTTTCATTAACCTCTATTTTCATCTGCGGAATTTGGCAATATACCGATGCTCCTGGTAACAGTTCTTCACTCGAGTCCACCAGACATTGACCCATTTGACTCCGGTTCTCCTTCTTTTCCAACGCCACGTTCATCTCTAGACCCAGCCCAATTTATGAACGCAAAATTGCTCGAAACAAACCTCATGTATTAGTATTACGATGGCACAGTACCCATCCTTTGTCGCCGCTCTCCTTGCTTAATCTGTCTGTGCCTTCTGAATTTGAGTTTTATGCTGCCTTTTTGATATCCAGTCTAGTTTTCGCTCATTTCCATTCCGTTATCGCATACATACTGATACTCATGTCCACCCTATGACTCTCTTGACTATCGAGTACCCCGGCCAACGGGCGGCGACAGCCATTGCCCTCCAGCCATATTTTGCGCCCGCGATACGCACCTTTGTTGCATTCAAACAATATAACTTGCAGTGTAGTACTGGAATGCAACCACAGAAAAATCGTTGCGAACAATTACCTAGCTTTGAATTAAAGACCCCTGCTCGGAAAACCACATTGCCCGTTATGATCCTGTGAGCGTAAACCACATTGCACTGTATGTTTGGTTTCCGTTTTCCATGTCTTCATTGTGCCTTCCTGGCCTAATTTTATTGTTATCTTGCGCATGACTCTCGTATGTCGAGAGATATACAAAAACAAACAAGCCTCCCAAATCACTAGAGGTCGCTTTCACCCCCTGTCTCTTCGATTCACATAGCCCGTATTTCCATGTGCATCATCTATGTAAAAAATTGATCTTGCCTTGCGCATGCATCTCGCAATCGAGAAAATATACGTTATCATTATCAATTGCCGGCGATGCTGATCCTGCAATTAGA
The DNA here is from genome assembly GCA_008360955.1 of Fasciolopsis buskii. Taxonomy (NCBI): domain Eukaryota; kingdom Metazoa; phylum Platyhelminthes; class Trematoda; order Plagiorchiida; family Fasciolidae; genus Fasciolopsis; species Fasciolopsis buskii. The sequence goes on from LUCM01009985.1 coordinate 65,050, forward strand.
TAACATCTTACAGTTGATGCCCGCTAGATTTTCAACACGCAAAAACCTGAAGGCATGAAAAAATACGGCTTAGAGATATCCCCTATCCTCCTCTACTTGGACATCATTGAGAAAAATCATTAAATCGATCACGTCAGATATCTACCGCTACATGGCAAGAGTGATTGCCTACGTCTAATTTTCCATTCCGCTGTCAGACGGCCAGGCATTTCCCCAGAATTACGAGTGGACTCTTCCTTAAAAATAACTAAGTTCTACTCTATGACTGCACTTCCGCTGTCCGAAATAGGTACCTTGAGCAAAGGATTGCTGCAGATAGCGCTTTGGGAAACTGGAACAGGTCATCTTAAGAGCGGAAAGCTTGTCCCTTCCAAGAATCCTGCAATAAATGCAGTTCCTCCTAAGACAAATTAGATGCCTCTAACATGAAAAATAACCTACCCCCAGCATGAAAACAAGTATAGAAATTTTTTTTCTTCTTAAACGCGGGCTCTCTGGCTACATAGTGGAACAATCGACCTTTGATTCATGCATAGACCGATTCATTGCCATACTCTAAAATTTGCGGGCTATCTCTGTCTCTTCTTTGCTTTTGCGTACACACCTTGCCTGCTTGACTGCCGTATTCAAGATGATGATCCTAGGACCTTTCTGGAGTTTGCCTTTTTTCCAGTCAAACACATTAAACTATGAATCGAACGTTGAAATGTCTTTACTTAATTGCACAAGTCACAGCATATTTAAAGGTGCTCTGATAAATTAACAAAGGGCCAATAGTTCACCAAAATTGACTGATGCGTTCAGTTCTGCGACCTTAGCGCATGAATGCGGTCTCAGGTGCTAGCACAGTTTCATTACCTATTCGAAATGACTATCTAAACTGGACACACTACATGCCAAATGCCATACTACATTGAGCCACCTGGGGCCAGTTCTGTATATGGTAATACGTGAGACGCCACATTTCATTTCCGGTATGGCCTTCAGGTTGCCAATCCTACCGACTTATTTTCAAGTTTCAGTCATCTCAAATAAATGCAATGATGCGCAAATGGAAATTGTTATTAGCAAGGATACATCGGAAGTGTTCGTCCAAGGGCTTGCTTTGGTTCCTGTTACGGCGCCAAAAATGTAAACAAAATTCCAAAGCAAGCCCGTGTTCAGGTTCACAAACTGAAATCGAATAGTAAACGTATGTGGCAGGAAAAGCTTCATGATGGGCATAACGCTTATCTAGATATGTTACCCTCCATTGATGATTCTGCCTCGTTCCAATTTAACTGCAGGGAAAGAAAGCAAAGCCGGAAAAAGATTTGCTGATATTTCCTCCATTCTTTTTTCGCTGGCAAAATTCCTCCTTTACACTGAAACATCGTTTTTGCTGGCAATCGCTTTTCTGCCGCCTATTCACAATTTCATTTTTTATTTTGGCCCTTGACCGCAAATGCCGCGCATGCTCACATTGACCGTTGATCCATTTATGCTTCCATAATGGTTTACTTTGGCTTGGCTAACCAATGTTACGTATGCGATTACATACAGATGATTTTCTTTTTTTTCAAGTGGTTTCTATACAGGCCAATCCAACGACAGTGGTGTCCTGTACTCGATTTATGACTCCACTCAACCGGACTCCTACAGGGCACAAAACTTAGTGGGTTTCTTCTTTTTACATTTCGTCAACCTGGTGTGCATTAATTTTTGCCCATTGCTATGTGCCTCGTGGGAACTAAACGGACTGCGGCGCGCCCTATTTTTTGTATAGACTCACCGATTATAACTAAATATTCCGCGCAACTGATTTCTGGTAACTGCTTCAAATGAAGTGGCTGCATTTGCAATCTTAGCCTTGCTGTCGACCATGACCATTACTTCTGTACGCTTCTTTTCACGCTTCGAGGAACGTAACTCCAATTTAATCATTGATATTATTATTGAGCCCTTGAATTCACTTTGTATGGCGCTTATCTCTAATAAATGAGCTGAAATAACATCCATTCCATCTACATCATTGTTACTTTGGTGCAGGTCATGCATCTTCAATGTGCCATAGGTCATGAACGGCCAAAAGATTAGGCGCGACGACGGCCGAAATTCATATGCCGCGTACGACACTCAACAAGTTTAACAACATTCCACTTCTCCCAGAGGCCCAAAACCATGGTGTTCTCCTGCCCGTACGAGAATATTTATGCAGTTTATTAGCAGGCTTTCATGGAGAAGGCAAGGCACGCCACCTCTGAACTGCCAACAGTTGCCGCATGAGCACCACACGGCTCTGTGATAGACCACATACAATTTTTAGTACACAAGTGTGATCTCCATCAAAGCTATTCCGTCACCATTGCCATCTATGGAGACGACGCACCCCTCTGGAGGCTCAAATAGAACATTTCGTGGTTAGCCGCCGGCCAAGCCAAGCAGTGGTCTGACGAATATAGCCTCACAATTACCAACAGTAAGTGGACAAGCCTGATAACGGGCAAAGCGGACTAAACACATTTTTATCAACAGGGATGCCACTTTATCCTGGGCTGACCGATTTTTGGTATTAGGTTTCTGGCTAGACCATGATCCATCCTCCCTTCGTCGCTAACGGCGTACCAATAAGAATTCCTTTTACAGTTTTTTCAAGCATGTGAAATGAAGGTAGTGTTCGAAAATCTACGGAACCGTCGAGCTCGAATTTTCACAATAAATAGCTAGCTTCGGGTGAAATTACTTTTTAGCCCTGCGGGATTCCAGTTTGCCCTATTCAGCCCATCTTATTTCTGCCGTGCAGGATAACCGGTTTTCTTGATCTCCTCGACAGCGATTGATAAATTCAATTCTGTTGCAGCTGTTCCTCTGGAAGTTTCACTCCGCAATTGGGTCTTGTCTGAGTCCAATTTACTTTTCTACAGTAATCGGTTGTTTCAGGTCGAACCTAAGTGTGAGCGTGTCTGGCAAGCTCGGTTACAGAGTCAGACCGAAGAGAGCCTCAAAATTACACCACACTTGGACTCCAATGTGCTTCTTCTGCCTCCATACATTGAGGACTGCGAATTTGGGCAGGGTGTCTCAGACACGTAGAAACAGCAGCGATACAACGATGCAGGGACCGATGCAGAAACGCGATCCGGAAGCCCACTGCCAAAAGACATTGGCGGGATCGGCGAAATCACGGAATACGGCCTAGAGAAGTATCTGTGAGCAGCGTTGTTAATAGTTACGATGGCGGCATATTTCTTGAAGTATTCCCAGCAGCATGCAGGAAACACGATCGTATAATACGATGGGGTCGCCAGCTCAATATATTGTTAAAAGAGAACAATTTTTAAGAGGGAGTTAGTTGGGGGAAAGCACGACTGGCAGAGTACAGTACGACGAATAACGGCGCGCACTATTTAAAACTGGGATCATTAGAATTGTACCGCATGTTTTGAGGTCCCACTGGTTACGTAGTACCATGTAAAAATTGATGCACACCAATGTAAGTTTGCTGAGTACTGGCTCGTTATAACCTCTCCCCGAATCGTAGATCGCAACATCCGCGGCGAATTTGCGCTCAATTTGCCATCGGTGAGCACAACAAAAACGCCGCACGAGAAAGTCAGTGAGTGTCGAGGGAACGAAACAGCCGGCGGAATATTCACTTAGTGAACGTGGCTCATTGAAGAGTAATGGAAGGTATTTGGTTCTGATCGTTATACGAAAACTTTGCCTGCTCGTTACTTGCGTAATTGAAGATAGCGAAATAGAAACCATTAAAGATTTGCGGCCGAAACAGAGCAGACGCCTAATCCCATATTTGGCGTTACTAAACGATTGCGTCCAAGGAAAATTTTAATGAATAACTGCTCATCTTATTCAGCAGGGGTTGTACAGTATGGGCTGATTAATGAAATGTGAGTATTCGTTTTCGTCGGTTGGACTGGCGTTATCGTCAGGATGGAAAAGGTCTCGTCTGTCGCGCCCTAGAGCGGAAAACATAGTAAAACGATAGTGGAACAGAAGATAGGTTACGGGTAGAAAGTGAGAGGTTGCGTGGGGAGTGGCCATATGACATTTTGCAATATCAGGGACTGTAACCTGTCCAGGGTACTCTCAACGCTATTAATTCTATGGGGCCTAATAGGGGCCAGTTACAATTTATTTCAGGAGTGGGTCATTCTGTGCATGAAAGATCCGCTTTCCGGGCCTTGAGTTTCAATAAAATTTGTACCTGTAGCTTCCTGTTCTGGTTTGTTTTCGGAGTGCGCGTATGGACAGGGTTACTGTCCCGCCTCTCAGCTGGCTAAAGGTTTTCATGCTTCCCTCATCGTCCATTCCTTGGAGCACGCAGTTTCAGCCTTTCGGGTTAATCCTTTGTGGAAGCCTTTGTCCACTGACGGATACAAAGACATTTGCGTGGATATTTCTGAAGTTAGCTTGGTTCCGGGAGCTGATATCAGCCGCTGCTTGCAGTTTCCAGTCAGGTAGCTTCCGGAAGGCCTCCTGGAGAAGGAGGAAGCTGTTATGCAAATCTATAGCCCTGAGTATTTGGTTTGTTTAGTATTGCCCCTTTGTAGCTGTTACGGCAAACTTACCTAAAGTGTAAAACGATTCGCGACTATGAAATAGAAATTTATTATCTAAGCGCGTCTTTGCAGATTTTGGAAGCTTTTTGTGCTCACAATCCGCCTATTAGTGCCTCTTCAGCTACCAGTAACATGCAGTTGTTTGCACCTTGTTGGAATTCTTATGGAATGTTAGTGTACTGTGGCAATATCTTGATTCAGCAGAATCCCAAAAATTTTGACTTTATCCGCCAAAGGTAAAAAAGCAGCTGGGAGCATGTGCTAGATCGATCTGGATGTCGTAAACAGAGGTCGGTTTCAGACATTTGTCTGACAATATCCCTCCACCAAGTGAAATCTCGCCTGCGGGACAAAGAAGTTAAGGCGCCGAGGCATAAAAATTACCCCGCAACACTTTCGAAATTGTATAAACTAGGATCCCATGATCCTAAACTTTTAGTGAAATTTTTAGTTTTGCCTAACGGTGAGTCTGCAACAACCACAAAAGACATAGCTGAGGCATTCAATCAATATTTCGCCTCCTCCATGGCCCCAGCCACTTTCAGCAACCCACCCCAACTACAAAATAGAAATAACCCCACATTATCCGCTGTGTCCTTTGACGTTAAGACCAATACAAGAAACTAAGCCAATTTTAAACCAAGGTCTCTCCAAGGTCCTGATAGCATCCTTTCAATGGCTGTTCTTAGTTGTAGCCTTGACTTAACTTTGATGCCGCTCAACCTCTTTACACTTTCAATTAACTCTGGTGTAATTCAGGTCAACTGGAAGCAATATGCCAAAACCCTCAGCCATAAGATGGTGTTCTCGCATGATTTGTCCATTTATCATCCCACTAACCACGAGGCCGTTATATCAAGGGTTATGGAAAAGGTTGCGAAATGCCCCATCGTGGACTACCCTTTAGCCTCCAACCTCCTTAGCCCAAGACAGCACGGACTTCCTCAATCCCGTCCGTGCTTAACGTGTGACTGCTACTTTATTACCATTTTGACCACCCCAGCCAATCAGCTTGTGGCTTCCGCAGACGTCTACCTCGAAATGTCCAAGGTCTTTGACCGTCTCTCGCACCCCCACCTTTTATCCAGATCGAGCTCTTTTGACATCGCTGAGCCTCTTCTATCCTGGCTCTTGTCTTGCTTAACTCAAAGATCACAGATAGCCTCCATTGACGGCGTTATCTCTACTCCCGGACTTATTACTGATGGCGTCATACAGGGCAGCGTGCATGGTGCTCTGCTAGTAATTGTGTGTACTAATGATACACTGATTTCAATAACTCACGGTGTCCCCTTGCAGCTTGTTGATGACAAAAACAGTTTACCCTCTTAAGCCGGTTGGAGCAACCTGTGCCGATTTGTCTTTTTTGCAGGAGTATTGTGCCCCATGAATGATAACCTACTCTGCCGATAAGAGCAAAACACTCACACATGTGTACACTACCTGAAAATTCAAAATTGCTACGCGGAGTTCCTTTTGCATGTAAACCCACACCTCATAACCTTTGTCTCAACTACTCATCCCCTCTCACTTTCTCAAAGCACGTAGTTTTTCAGTCGGATAAAGCTAGGAGAAATGTAAGTCTGATTTTTCGTACAGTGAAACTAGCAGACAGCATCCTCAAAATTTATAAAAACACGTTTGACCACTCCTTTAGCATGGCACTTTGATACACTCCAGCATGTCAAGGTCTGATTGGGTTTCCATTAAAATATGTTCACAGACGCTTTAGCAAGCAAGTGTTAAGTTGGTCGAAGATTCTGAGTCACAAGGAACGCTGTCTGACCATTACGTTAGCCCTCTTGACTATGACGTTTGAAACTAAACCTAGCTTTTCGCCACATGGTACTTCTTCACCGACCCACATATAATCTTCTTGGCTAGCCCTAACCCTCTCCGTTACAGGTCTCTAACCATCCACAGGGAAGTCAATAGAGAAGTTTGCATTTCTTTCTTGTTGCTTATGCCAAGCTTCGGGACAAAATTCCCATTAGCATTGGGTGCATGTAGATCCAATCCAGTTTTGAGATTGCCCCACATGCTTAACTTAGTGTCGTCCAGGTCCCTCAATCGACCGACATCCATAACTCGGAGGGGCGTGCGTTTGAGCCAGCCACCGATTTCTGAATAGAAATCCAATCCCCTGTTTCCAATTAGCCTCTGATTTCCATGGCAGTCCACCTGAGGACATAAGAGGACCTAATATACTTGCAAATTATTGAGAACAACCAATATTAATCCTCGCTGATCGCTGGATAAATGGAATATTCATAAACAGTCTAAGAGGATCTACACTTGCTCACCACAAGGCCCACCGCATTCCAACTGGCAGACGTGCAAGTACTGAGCATGCGGGTTCCCCGCTTTCCCATTCACTCCCAAACTTCTCGGATTTTATTTGCCTGTTTACGTTTTCTTTGCTACTCACCATAACCCGTCAGTCGGAATACCTTAGAGACAGCCGTTTCCCCCATTTTTTCACTGTCCAGACGCTCCGCGTTTTCGAGAAACACGCCATTTTTATTATTATCATTATCATTAAATAAAGCAAAGGAAATAGACCGAGAGTTGGCGTAATCTAATGTCTACTTCTATTCTCAACATATCAGCCTCCATGATTCTCCGTTCACAGTTCTAGTCTCTGCATCAGGTCACTAGTGCAGGGAATTGTGACCAGGAAAACTGTCAAAAATCTACAGTGTTACTCCGAAGCAGTTACCAACTGCTTGCTGATCAATTAGTTTGTTTCATAATGGCAACCTGATCTCAATACTACCCTAGTCACCCTACCACATAAGTTCTTTATTATTAACCAAACTTAAGCCGGATGATGTCTCTATTTCTCCACTGTTCACCCAAGCCAGACTGAGTTGATCTCGCATGTTTTAGATCCCCCATCCTGGCTGTACGCGCCCTTACCAGTTCCGCCACCGTAGGGGAAACTCCAAATCTACTAGCTTATCGCTGCTGCTCGGAGGCTGCTAGCCAGACCTGGCGCTGGATTACTGGTTTGTTCGACCCAAACCGCGTCGCTGATCCCCTTGGATACTCCAACTCAGTTGCATCTTCAAGATTGTTCACAAACACAGCTACTAATGCCGCTGGAATGCCTTGTGCGCCCCTTCAACTTCCCCACATATAAGATCAAAAAGTGCTGCAACGAAAGTGACAACTCAGAAGATATCCCCGAATGGTGTATCTAAATCATTTGCTCCTCGGGCCATATCTCGACATCCACCATCGAGCTCCTCTCAAGTGTTGCTTCAGCGACACGCACAGTTGGTGCACTTAAACACGAAATAACTTGCAATGCGTTGCTCGAGAACGGCTCCATAAAACCCTGTATAGTCTTGCAAAAGCGTTTGCGCAGTTTTGAATCTTGTCTTGCATACCTGTGCACTGCCCATTGCGGATTCTGATCACGCCAATCGAGTAATCCAACGTAGCATATATCCCCATATACATTCTGATATCAAGGATTCACGTTTCTTCGGCATAATCCATGTAAAAATTTGCACTTGTTTTGCACATGCCTCTTGTAAAACGAGAAATGTACAACGTTCTTACTACAATATAATAGGACACCTACTACTGCGACCATAAGAACCGTCCATGTTGATGGTCAAGCAAAGAAAGCTAGGCGCTGCTTCTGGCGATGCACTTTGGACTGACCTTTGCTTATGCACCGGTGTGTTAACAAATTCACCATGATTTCTCTGCATATGGAACGATATCTATCAGTAGTCCCTTAGAACTTCAGCCATTCCGTGAAAGCTTATGAGTTCTTTTAAATTTAAGTCTCCTTGGCTTCTCCGCATGTATTGCATTTCGAGAATTGTGGGCGCTTCTGTATCTGTGGTGCCATCGTTTTACCGGACGAAAGGTTATTACTAGTGCGGTCTCCCCAGACTATGTGGGCGGCGTGGCGAATAAACTCTGTCGAGAGATCCACATTCAATGACGGCATATATTAAAGGATTGGCGGACAGTGTGCGGAAGAGAAACTTTCAGCCCCAGTTTTCTTCAGTTTTAATCAATCACTGTGAATAGGGACCAAAAAGTGAAGCAAGTTCATTCAAACAAACGGAATGCACTCAGAACGCTTCTTGCTCAAGCATAGATAGCCTGCCTGTGCGATTTGATGCGTCACGCACAGCAACCCGGTCAGACTATGTGGGCTACGGCCACGCTATCAACTATCCCAGGGAAGGCGTGAAGGCTGCAGCCAGCCACTAGTTTGTTTTATCTGGCCTGCCACTTCCATTTANGCGACCATAAGAACCGTCCATGTTGATGGTCAAGCAAAGAAAGCTAGGCGCTGCTTCTGGCGATGCACTTTGGACTGACCTTTGCTTATGCACCGGTGTGTTAACAAATTCACCATGATTTCTCTGCATATGGAACGATATCTATCAGTAGTCCCTTAGAACTTCAGCCATTCCGTGAAAGCTTATGAGTTCTTTTAAATTTAAGTCTCCTTGGCTTCTCCGCATGTATTGCATTTCGAGAATTGTGGGCGCTTCTGTATCTGTGGTGCCATCGTTTTACCGGACGAAAGGTTATTACTAGTGCGGTCTCCCCAGACTATGTGGGCGGCGTGGCGAATAAACTCTGTCGAGAGATCCACATTCAATGACGGCATATATTAAAGGATTGGCGGACAGTGTGCGGAAGAGAAACTTTCAGCCCCAGTTTTCTTCAGTTTTAATCAATCACTGTGAATAGGGACCAAAAAGTGAAGCAAGTTCATTCAAACAAACGGAATGCACTCAGAACGCTTCTTGCTCAAGCATAGATAGCCTGCCTGTGCGATTTGATGCGTCACGCACAGCAACCCGGTCAGACTATGTGGGCTACGGCCACGCTATCAACTATCCCAGGGAAGGCGTGAAGGCTGCAGCCAGCCACTAGTTTGTTTTATCTGGCCTGCCACTTCCATTTAAGTCTTTTTAAGGGTAGTATGGCACAAGGAGAAATATTTCTGTCCACTGCGGGCTGGCTCTGGTATAATCACCGGTTTTCGATCCCTGTCGAACCCGGGCCAATGAACTGCGTGTGTTAGGAACCTGCACAAATTTGTTTACAGCCCAATGGTTCAAGCAACTTTAGAAAGTCTCCTTGGCAGTTCAGGTTATTTTTCTTTGGCCAACGTTTTTGGCCAGCCAAACATTTCCACCCAACCAGAGAAGAAAACTTTCTCGGCACCTTCCGACTTGGGCAAAGAATTGCAATAGCTTGTAGCTGACAATTGAAGCAAATTACATTTATGGCTACATAGGTTCTTATGCCGTATGGTGGAAGCATCTCCGCGAGCTAGAAATGCAAGTGGTGAAAGAATTTCCGGTGATCTCGAAATTCGGCCGGAGATGCTTTGGTATGCTGTCAACTTTCCCCCTGGCATCCGGGAGCCCATGAGTGGGTAAGGTCAACGCACAACCGGAAAAGGTCTCTGTCAGCGGCTTGACCTAGTAGGCCGGATCGGAGGGCTAGTTTCCGAAGCAAAATTACTATGGACTAATGGTGAGTTGTGGGTGCCACCGGAAGCAAATGACCCTGTGACGGGTCTGCATCTGACTGACGGGCACAAACGTTGTGTGTACCAAACTGTCTATTAAAGCTGGTCGATTTAACAGTTAGCCATCCGGGCCCGTGTCAGTTTATCCCAGTCGGTGCCAGGTAATAGGGGCAAACATAGCTGTTTCAGGTTGGGAACGGAGTTACTTGCCCCAGAAGCAGGTTCCAGGTTCACAAAGAGCTGTTAGAAAAAGCAGAGCCAAAGAATCTTCCATGACGAACTCCGCACAATGCTACATTTGGCACGTTCGCCTGCAGTCATTAATGTTGAAATGCTCTGAATGGGCGATCTCAGTGTCCCTAAGGCTACGGAGCGCGATATTATTACCTAGCAAAGCCCGCCGGTCGAGATATATTTGGACTTTTCGGGTTGCAATGGCATGAAAGAAGAACTCATTTCCTCTACTTCTCGTTCAGAGAGGATTTCAGCTAAACAAAATTAACGCATTGCCTTTGGACTCCTCGTTCATAACTTTGGTTCATATCGCTAATATCTTTTTCTGCGTTAATGTTGGACAATCTCCCCTTTACCTACCCTTATCCCAACGTTTGATGTTACTTTTGCCGAGAACTCACTTTAAACTAAGCATGGCAGGAAATTTTGGTCAAACGAGCAGTGAAAGTCACCAGGCTCTAAAAGAAAACGCGGCAAATGAAAGATGTGATTGACAACGAGAAAACTCTATCAAGTCAGATTTTAGCGATGGCAGCCGAAGCCAACCAGGCCTGTACGTTATTAGAACAGCGTGTGGCAGATGCTGCTAATAAACTGTACGACACAGAGAACTTGGGAAAAGTGGCTTGCGACAAAAGCATATTCCTCTTTCCAGGAGGAAGTAGAGACGGATCGTTCTCCTGGACTGCTGCCCCAAGCTTCGGGATATAGCTCCCATCTACCCAACTTCGCATCTTTTTTCCCTTCAAAATACTCTTCTATTCACAAAACCCATCTTTTATACTTATAGGAGTATGCTTTTCTAATGATATCAGGTTCATGTTATGATGCATGATGAAATGTTATAGGGGTATAAAAAGCCGCAGAGAAGTAACTGCTTCACAGTTGAGAAAAAATTGACTAGTTTGGCCGGACAACAAGATTTTCCATGAGAAACAACGCTTCTCGGGAAACAAAGGGTTCGCGCCGTCCAATAATGCGTAAGGCGGAGGCGAAATTCCATCGGAAGATGGCGCAAATTCCAAGATAGAGACAAAGTAATCGGCTTTAGGAAGCTCAGGAAATGGATTTATTAGTGAGATCCACTGTGATGAGCCCAGAGATTAAGGAATCGGAAAATGCGCTTCCACTGCAGTTGCTGAAAAATCTCATCGTTCATTCAGTGCATCGGTTTCCGACAGTTTTCGGTATGAAGCTTCCAGGCTTTCCTATTTACCGTTACCAACTTATAGGCATTAGAATTTATTATCCAGGACGCAGCTGAGCTTTCGTCAAGAATACCTCATTATTAACGGCCGGATTTTGATGGCACTCTACTCACGCGATTCCATCACATCTGAAGCTAAAGGGTTTCGTAGCTCTTCAATATCCTCGCCTCGTGACAAACATTCAGTCTTCCAGTCGGCGCAGTTTTCCTCTAATTTGCTCCCACACCGAAAAAATTGGACAAATGTAAGGCTCCAAATATACTGTCCCATCAGTTACACACCAAGTGCATGCATGTGATTGGAGGCAGGAAAGTTAGATTGGCTGCCTAATTGCTCATTAGCAGTTTTATTCATAAAGGACGACGGGATTTTCTTCGGTTAGGCTTTCCCATATCCTGCCAAGTCGACCCACAAAATTTGGCTCCCACCGCTGGCGATGAGAGAAAATCTCTTCTCAATGCCCTTCTTGGCAAGGCTAAAGCAACTGACCGTATCTTCGCTCATGTGCTCTCAATCGATTGTTCCAATGAGGTCCCTGGATCTACGCTCGCCCAGCCTTCCTCATTTCTGGACAATCGATTCCAAATGGTCTCAGACGGACAAAGTCCGTTGCCATTCCTCTTAATCAGCGGTGAAATAAATTGTAGCGTTTTAAGTCTGTTGCTGATTTTGCTTTGCAACGCTGCTTTCTTGTTCGCTGGAAAACAGTAGCAGTTTGAATCTACCCGCTCCCCAGTGAGCCAAAGCTCATTGAGCATTACTCGCAAAAAGGGGCCTTATCAGTGGCATTAGACCTGAAGGATAGAGCTATCAGCCACCCACGGCTAAAACTGATTCCTCAGATGCATGATGTCGAAAGAATCACCGTAAATCCAAGGCCGACCGACCTTAAAAATCCTGTCAGTTTGCAGCCTCGGTGTGAGATTTTTTACTCATCATTGCCAACAATCCCAGATTCAAATTAATTGCCAACTAATCGGCAATCGTGACACTTTTGTCGCTTATTGAGCAATCGGCTACCATTTCGAGTTAGCCAATCCACCAGAACGTCGAAAGTACTTGTTCGTTCAAAGTGTATTACTCATACCATTGACGTTTACTATAGGCACTGTGTGCTTATTACTCTGACCATGCTAGCTTCATTCTTTTTTCTGTTTTCAGACGATCCCGTAATAAAACTTTTGTCGAAGGAAACGGATCTGCCCTTTCGGAAACAATAAAGCAAAATGAACGGAACGTATTCAAAATAATTGTAAGGCGGCCACGAAATAGCTGGATGCCACTGGTAATGTTAGTGACATTTGGTCCCGTGCAATGTGGTGGATTTCTTTGGTTCCGTCTTACCCAGTTCATGTATAATTCAATATTTTGGCTAAGGGGATAATAAAATGTGCCAAAGTTTTTCAGAAAGGCTAGAGATGCAGCTTGCAGTTGTATGAGGGCCATCTCATTTCGGCCAACAAGATTCAGATCAGCTTTATGCGAGAGGCCAGGGTGACGAAAAACTTTGCACAGTCATTAAAGATCATGCCCCGTTCGAAACACGGCCCTGGTTTGACCCCCCTAGGGTAGAATGATTATCACTTTCCTGGAGCCCGGGAAGTGCTTAAATATCAAAAACACTGAAAGTTCACAAAGGCTGAGGACTCAGCTTGGGCACCATAGAACGCAACCATCTTTAATGCGACTGCTGGCGCCTATGTAAGCTGTTGATTTGTGCTTCGAATTGCAGCCGAAAATCCGACGTTTGTGGAACAACAGCCTTTTGAGTGACCCATTTGTGCACCTGTTCCCAGGTGCAAGCAAAAGAGTGATGCAGCGGTGCTGGAGCCATGCAGCAAAACAGAACCTCTGAGCTGGTACCCAAGCCAGAATACTTCGCTTCTTCGTGTTTCATATCCCGCAACAGCAGTAGACGCGCCGTTACCGGTTCCGTCCCCTTAGTGACACTTTTAAATCAGCTATTTTACCATTACTGCTGGGTACCCGCTAGCTAGATCTGGCGCTCGAATACTGGTTCGCTCAACCAAAACGACGCTGATGATCGCCTTGATACTCCATCACGCATCCTTGCGATTGGGCAAAAACACGGTAAGTGCTGCCTCTTTAACCGCTCGCGCATCTCATATCTCCCACCCGTACTGCCTACTAAGATCAAAAGCTACGACAAAACTGATAGCATAGAGGACATTCTTGGCTAGCTTATTTGAGGAATGTTTTATACAAAATTTCTATTATCCGATGCAACTCTAAGTATAGCTTGCTGCCAGTGGCATGCAAATACAATCAGCACTCTTGGGAGTCCCATATCCAGAGCTTCACAAAATATCCTCCAGATAGTTTGAGACAATCTTGACAGTTTCCCCTCAACTTCAGCATTTTATCGGTAGTTAACTGTTGTCAAATGCTACTGTCTTATTCACTTTGCAAGGCTTTCCGCCTGGTTTTTACTACTTCCATCCAACTATTGTACAATCTCTGCTTCCCATCTCCTAAGATCAACGTTCCCGTCCTTCATTTAATACTGTTGTTATTTGGGGACCACGGGAATATCTTGACATCGGCTGTTAAGCTCCGGCCACGTTTTGCGCCAACGATGTGCATATATAGTGAACTTAAACACGAAACTACTCGTAGTCCGTTGTTCTCAAACAGTCCCAGGAAAATCTGCATGGTCTTGTGAAAGTAATTTTCTAGTTTGGGCTTACAACTAGCATACTTGTGCTTTCCGCATTCTTTTGTAGGACCTTATTCCACTTTTAGTATGCTTCTCGAACAACTTAAGGCTGCACTCATCCACCTGCCCCTTTTATTCTCTGTTATTCGCGTTTCTTCCGCATCTTCTTTGTACAAATTTAATCTTGTCTCACTCATGCTTCTTGCAAATCAAAAAATACACATTATTATTATTATCTGACCTGGTAATGAGTCAGGGTATCAGCAATAACCCTGGATCACATTAAACACGAGTCAAATAGACAACAGGCTCACCGGCTGAAGGGAACATTCTTCGTCTCCTACCGTAGTGGCAGGGTCCCTTGGCTTGAGAGGTAAACCACAGTAACTACGAAGTCAATTTTGGTGGCCCAACTGACCATTTAGCAAGGCAGTCAGAAGGAAAAGACGGTGAGTTCGGCGTGTCTACCAGGACCTACCACCGGCCAACCAGAGCGTCAGTAACCTAATGACAACACACATGAAATAATTACCCCAAAACTCGGCCCTGAGGGGACAGCCACATACTTCTCCCCCAACAGCATGTCAATAACAAATCGTGCGGCATCCGTCAAGGATCGTTAGGGTGGATGTAGTTTTTCGACGATTTCGCAGACAAGACCCCACTCGCGGAGGAGAATATAGTGGCTTGCTGCAGTAGGTTATGACACAGCTGTGACTTTGGGTTTCCAGTTTGGACACCACCTGTTGCCCCAACAAACAGAGGCAACGGAGACGTTCCCTAGGTGATGTTCGCCTTACTGATGTGGGCAGCATATGGCCAAGAATAGAGAGGAAATCGGGCGAGGCGCAATAATGCGGATTTCAAGGTAAGGGAAGTAGTAAACCTGCAATGCGAGCAGGAGTTTTGCAAGCTCCGGTCTTGTCCCTTGGGTTTCCGGCCGAAGGCTCACACAAAACAGGTGTACAGAAAGCTACCCAAACAGCTGCAATGCTTCACCGCGTCCCACTGACACGCCAAACTCCTTGCGGAAGAAGAGAAGTTATAGACGAAACGTTTCTCTAACTGAAAGAAAGGTTCCTTTGAGACAAGTGCTTAATGGAAAAAAACCTGGTAGCATTTTCCAACACAACCTTCAGCAAGCAGGGCTGTTGCCTATGTCTAGGATGGGAGGAAACTAGGACATTCACCTCGCCAGGCTGTGATTAATACCAAAAATCTTTAAACATTTCTGTAGTGTTTACTTCACACCAAATTTCCAAACAATTGAATATTTCAAGAGCCACAATGAGTAACACCTTTGATCGATGCTTTATATTCCTTTGCAGTTGAAAAGCAGACTTAACAGACGACATCAAGAGCATGTCTCTGCAACTCAAGGTGCCAGTGTGAGGTAGACATGCGCTGCAATTTCCGAGGTGGCTCAACACAGATGTAAAGAAACCGGCAATAAAATGCATGATGTCGGCTTATTTATTCGATGAGAGATCAGCAACGTTTGTATGAATTGTGTCGCTCGAGAAACGGCAATAAAATATTAGGCGCCAGCCAACCAGAATAAGGTACAATAAGTCGTAAAATGTTTCGCGGACTATATCTGTTCCTTTAATGGGACCATCACGGCCAGAGAAGAAGCGATTGCACTCCCGTAGTTACCGCAGACTGACCTCAATTAGATGTCTGATGCCGTCGGAGTTGTACAAGTGATTAAGGCAAAAAGGGAAGCAGAAAACCGGGGGTTATATAACTCACCTCTGAAAAGCGTGTGCTTTCTGGATACGGAAGCTTGTGACAGAGAAATTCATGCACAATTTGTGCAGTCCGCGCAATAAAACTACACAAGAGGATTTCACCATTTTTTTTACAATTTCTGCAATCCCAATGCATTTGGTTCCCAGGCTTTTCCCGAAAGATCCCGCAGACGCAGCAGTGAATGAATACGAATTGGAATCAGTTGGTTTATTTGTAGGAAAAGTTATCTCACAAGAAGTTCTAAACGGTTAGGGAACGTGAATTTTTCGCAATACTACTAAGGAGAGCATTCATTAAAGTTGAAGGGCCGGAAGCTTTTCTGAGGCTGCGGGAGTGATTGAGGGTGCCATGGGGCGCGAAATTCAACGGCACGTAGGCGTAAACCAAAATGTCGGCGCTTCCTGCTGCAGTTGAACACTGGAAGTCAGTATTTGCAGCGCAGCTGGAGCCAAGTGTAACGGTGCTGAAGGTAAATTTTATTCAAACAATGAAACAATATTATAAATTCATTCAGCGGAATGCGATGTTGCAATATACTGATTTCCCACAAGCTTATCGCAAAACATTCCCACTATTTCACTTAATAAGACGAGATTTGGCCTATGAATGTGAGTAAACTGAGCCGACAGTAGGCCAGAGTTTATGCCCAATGCGCGAGGAACGTGAAAATACCAGTACCGTTGACTCAGGACCCGATACTTTGAGCCTGTGGAATATCACTAACCCGAATGCAACATGAGGTACCAGAAGTCGAAAGCATTTTAAAGGCAGATAATCCTTCGAAATCGACTTCTTGTGTCCGATTTAAATTACGTCCCTTCAAGAACCCGACTACTCAAAGTCATATTCTGTTTCACAGAATTTCATATTAATAGCTATTAGTACAACATAATAGTTAAAACTATATTGGTATTACCAATATTAATGACCACGGTGTTTCTGTAGCGTTTACAAAAGGTACTTGGGCACTGATAATATTTTACATTGAAATCGACAATATCCAATGTTCATCCACGGACAAAGGGTATAAGAGGTTAGGAAGAAGTTAGAAGAAGAGGCACATGGGCGCAATATTGGACACGTAATTCAAAAGTGAAAACCTAGTATCATTATCAACAGACATGCGAAGTATTTCTCGCATATCCAGCTCCACTAGGGTGAAACGCTGAACATAAGAACATCAGATAGAGACTAGTGCACGACTAAGCAGAACAAGTCGATGAAAGGGTGGTGGGAAATATGTATAAACTTCTAAATTGAATACGCCATCGCAAGTAAATGGACTAAATTGGTTGATGGTATGAGTGAGGAAACTCTGTTTTTGATTATAATGGATGGGTCTTGAGTTGAAAAAGGGTAATGAAGACAAATAGAAACTTTCTTACAGGCAAATCTGTTTAGCTTGGTCCGTTTTAATTATGCGAAACCCGTAGTATGACCTGCAGTCTCTAAGGTGGTCAGAGAGCAATGAATAAAAACGTGGGCGTATAATCTATCAAGGATAAAAAGCCGACGACATAGGGATAAATCACTTTTTGGAAATTTGACGGGGAGACAAATGTGCATATAAAACGGATGTTTAATAAAATTCAGTTAATTGGCATCGTTAGCTGTCTCCTTTTTCACTGATTAACCAAAACACAGGACGAAATAGGAGGACGGTGTTAAGACGTGCACATGCATTGCTGTTGGGGAGAGGCTTAAATAGCCAGCATGTTAAGACAACCCAAAAGGCAAATCGCAGCCTTACACATTCAGCAGGTTGTGTCTGTATATAATGTGCACGGATTTAGATTTCCCTGATTCTGTTATTGCTGTGTCCGCCGCATCCCTGCTGTTTATCCACATTGCTTGATGCAAGCTTGATCAGCCATAGATGTACTGTCTGCGCCGATCGAGCACTTTTTATTGATTATGAAAGTTCCGTTATCAAGCATTGCTTTCCTCGCGTTATATGCAAGTTTTTGCTCAGAACGATCCATTGTATGTTTCACTTGGTAAAATAAAAGCTACCAGCATATTTAAAACCAATTTAGGGCTTCCCAGTTCGTTGCTTTTCGAATGCGCACTACAAATACCTCGGACTAAGTGAAGATGAATTCGAATTCCGGCATGAACCTCCTCACTTTCTTTATAAATCTGCAGAATATCACTAAGCGCTGGTAATCGGCTCCATATGGTAAACTGGTATACGCAGGGCTTACACGATGACTGCGCCCTATTCCCCTGCTAGCGCAATGTGTGCATGCTTCCTGTGCCAGAGCAAATGCTCTAACAGTGTTTGCTTTGCCGCTCCGGTTGATTATAATTCATGTCAGCTAGTTGCGTGTAAATGACGCCATGTCCTGAATAGCTATTGAAGTTTCAGAAGCCTCCTTGCACTACTAAGTAACGCATGCCAAAATGGCAACTGCCATTTGGTTTCTCATTTCGTTTACTCGCGCACATCGCGAATGCTAATACACCGACTAACTTATTTACCACCGCCGCTGTTTGTTAGAAGGAGAACTGTGGTACGTATTCACAACTGGCGGGTGACAACAAAAGTGTCGTCCTGAAGTTGGCACTAAAATTTCGATCCCATATGGGATTATGATCAGCAGTGATACAGTATCAGCATTGATATCAAAACGAGACAGTATTACATCAACCAAAGTGGATGTGCCTTTCACCATTTCCATTGACGGCACCGGACATCACCAGGTGGAGCTTCTTTTGAACTCTGTCAACGACTTATCAACCGCACCTCTCCTAGGTAAAAATACATAAAAATTTTATTAACTGCAGTTCTTTGTTTTAAACCGATGAATAGCGCGGCAGCGATAAGTATAAAAACTGGACTATATATGGCAATTCGAAGCAATTTTTCGGCGCAGGGAATCATGCTGCATTCTTTTCAAAAATATAATAATACATCCAGTGGATTACGACTTAATAGTAATAAATATATAACCCTAATATGAAAATATGTGGAACAATATTCAACGTATATGACAATTTTCTATTCCATAAATTTCAATATTACCTTTTCCGTCTTTAGAATATTCATTCAGATACATGACAGGTTGAAGATAATTAGAATTTCTGTAAGTTCCACAATATAAGTATTGATGTAATTTTGTCAGTCATAAAGTGCCACAGGCAATGTATGCCGTCCATTAATATAATATATTTTAGAATATTATACGCAGGTAATTTCACTTATTCACATTTGAATTATCAACGTTTCAAGAACAGGTTTTTCCCTACTGCAGTATCGTTTCGCGGTAATGGCCGTAGTAGCGCTCATGAAACTGAGTCCAGCTGTTAGAAAGACAATACCAAAGGCTTTTTGGAGAACAAAAACCCCGGTATGGAGTTGGGGAGGGCCCCAGCCCCTTTGTCAAGGGGTCGACAAATGGGAGGGCCTGTCGAGGCACATTCAGAAACTCGCAACTGAGATGTCTGAGGAGTCAAAAGCCTATGCGTCGCTTGGAGGCTGAGCCCAAGCGCATAGCAGGTATTGAAGGCCTAAAATTCGTTAGGCCGCAGAAGGAAGTTAGCAAATTCTTGTACACTAAAGCCAGTAGTCTAAAAAGTAAACCAGGTTAATTTGCGCCAAGGACCAACGGTTAGGTGGCTGTAGCTGTCACGGGGAAGTGGTCGAAATTTGAAGAATCTGCCTTTATGCCGAGAGGCTTTGCCCGATCAGTGAGGCATGCCTTGCTGCTTAACGATAAAACTAACACAGATGTCATGAGAAGCTCATCGCGATTATGTGTTGAGAGAATATAACCACCGTGTTATCAGCTGGGTAGACAAAGGCCTGCCTGAAAATACTGCTGACGAGGATTCCTGTGCAGCGCTTCATTGTCAAGGCCCGATTTAACACGCAAAGCACGCAAACGGATTCAGAGTTGGGCAGCAATTATTGATGCTAGACCGAGTGATAGTCAGAACGAGGAACGATATCCGTTCCACAGAGCTGGATGAATCACTAGACGAGGGTTACCACAGTGTACTGTAAGTGACATTAGCATTAAGACATGCGGCAACAAGTGCAGACTTGCCGAAAAATTTGCCCGAATCAGAAAGAAGGATCTAAGAAATGCATCAGTCAACGTGCGATGGACCGCAGATGGTCTAGATTCATCGGCCGAAGACTCGTGGACTGAAATGCGAAGTGAATTTTTACGAAAACTAAAGACACAGCTCTCCTGGCGGCGCGGAAGGATGGGCTTCGTCCGTCCTTCCAGAATCTGAAGACAGAAAGAGCATTCCTATTCCAAAGGCGGTTTTGTTCATCCCAACGAAGCGCTCCCATTGCTCATGGGCCATACATGACAAGATTACGAATGGATTCAAAGTGATACAAAAGAATACCAGGCGTGAGCGTAAAAAGAAATGAGCTCTGATGAGAAGACCAATCCCAGAAGATTTTAAGAACATATCCAGTGGAAAAGGCAGCGCGTGAATTTGTGGAAACGTTGGCAAGAGATGATGGCATTTGGGGATTAGCATTGAGATTAAACTTTTTTAAATCTTCAAGAACGTGTACTCCCCGGTCCGACCTGCCGCTCATGGAATGGTCCAGTGGGGCGGGACGATGCACGAACCAGGTGGGTTGAATGCAAATGAACGAGAAGCCTTGTAGATTTTAAGAGAAATAGACAGGCACAAATTGACAAGGCCAGGCAGCACCCACCCAGCGGTTGTTTCGTTCGGAGTATCACTTGAAGGCCGTCAACGAGCCCCACTGACTGCTACTTTCTGTGGGAGATTTTGGTGGACTGAGGAGAAGTTACGGTGGTTACAGTACACCAAAGCAGGGTCAAAGCAATAGGCGGAAAACAAAACGTTAGTCAGTCTGATGCAATCACTTTGTAATTGCTTGGCCTTTACATAGGTCTTTCAATCCATAGGTCAATTTAGGATATAATAATAAACTGCCAGCCTTCGTTTCACCTGCATCAGCGGAGATCTGTGAGGGGATTTTTCTCTGCAACCTTAGCCCCACTGTTTCGGTGGGTAGCTACGAGTTTGGAAACGAATGCCGCAAGTGCAGTATACCGGAACTCTTTGCTTGAATTCTACCGCTCCGCGTATTTATAAATGCTCTGGCACAGGGACCGAACGACCCATGCTTCATCCTTGCCGACGACTTCAAGGTAGCAGGAGATGACATATCTCAGGGTTTAGGAACGGTCAAAAGGTGGTCAGCTCGCTGGGATCCACCAATAAAATTTGACAAATGTAAATCTCTGACCGCAAATATTGATCTCGTCGGCAATGGACTGATGCGCGTTAGAAGATAGGGACTTGACAATTTTCGCAACTTGCGAATCTCAGCCATCCGGGAACTGTCAGGTGTCAGCAACGAGGCCAGATAAGCAACGGCCAGACATCTTACGACTATATCGTGCATTAAAAATGAGATGTTGCTCCAGTTGCGCCAACCACTTGTGTGCCCTCTCCCTGAGTACCGTGTACAATCTCGGGCTTCATGCCGCCTCAAAAATACTGACTGCATATGGAAGACCCAAGATCCAGAAACAAGAAGGGCGGCTGGGAATCGCGGAAAGAGCTGCGTGCAAAACTTTGGGATATGGGTCTCTACTAGGCGTATCATAGACAAAAGAGGGAGGTGTTAATGCAAGCCCTTGCTATTGCAAAGAATGCAACAAACATAGAAGCCGGCTGGCATTTTGAGCTCGCCCTTGTGTCTGCCACAAACGGAAAAACGCAAAGCTACATGGGAGCAATTATAGGCTGGAATAGAGAGGCCGGGTTTTCATAAAATGTTTTTCGCCGCCTGGTGCAGACCTTCCGAGTGTTATTTGCCGCACATCAGTGGAACCTCTCGAACGGGCCCCAGGACTGTGCTACATTAAGGTATTCCTGGATATGGCGACATAAATGGGTCGGGCACCTCGTTTACTCTTTTTCGCCTCGGATCCAAAGTACCGATTTAAAATGATCACCACCAAAGATTAAAGATCGCCGTGGTCACTGTTCACATGGAGACCGGAGACTGGTCAGGAACGGCAGAAAATAAGGCGGAGGCCCTTCTAAATTACCTCAACTAATTCTACACGACTGCGGTGGCACTCTGAACCCCACAGCCCAAATGATGGAGGACTACGTAGCCCAGCATGTGTCCTCAATATTACGAGAACTCCACATTGATAAGGCTGCGAATCCAGGCAGCTAACACTTGGCCATTCCAAAACCATTGGCGGACGTATTCGTTCCTCACCTAGCTAATTCGCTCAGCGTCTCTAACTGCAGAGGAAATCTGTGACAGTTGGATGATGGTGAAAGTGATGCCAATATTCAGAAGAGGGAATAGGGGTGACAATTAACAAACGACTAGTATGTCTGCTTCCAGTGTTGCATCTGGCATGCAGTCAGTGGGCACCGAATCAGCAACGAGCTACCTGGCTAGAATCAACACGGTATTTTCAGTGGGGAATCATGTCTGATAAATATGTTATCACTGCTACGCGACACCATCGCTAGAATGGACAGTGACACCCAGTCAAACTGTGGTTCCTGGCTTTTAAGGAGGACTTCGACTCAGTTAATCACAAGCTGCTGCAGTCCCAGCTCGGATCTTCGGATGCACCAACTTTAGTAACGAAATCGATTGTAGACTGTCTCCATTCCCCCGGTTTCTATGTGAGCGTAGAAGGGACACGGCCTTGTCAGGCAAGTGCCTGTTTCGGGGTGCACCAAGGTTATGTATTGGAAGCTCTACTGTTCATCAATGACCTGGTGGAGTCAGCCAAATGCCCCTATTATTTGTCCACTAATGACAAAATATTGCGGGAATTCCCAGGAAAACTAAAGTACATAGAGGTCTCGACAACATATGCGCCTGGTCACCTAGGTGGGAGATGTCATTCAACATTGGAAAGTGATGTTATCTGGCCACTCAAAGAGAAGCAATTATAAGACATCACAAGCGTGTATCCCGGCAGGAAATTCACATGCTAACTGAAACCGAGAAAATGATATTGAACTTACATGAGTCCTTCAGACCGTTAGCCCAATATACAGCAGCGGATGGTGTGGCAAAACCTGTGTTGCACCAGCTCCGACGAAAAATACAATCCAGGGACGCCAGGCTATTCATGAGCATGCACAAAGCAATGGCACTTCCATACTTAGGATATGCATCACAATCCTGGGCCCTCAATTTCGTTGGACACAAGCTGATCCCACAGTCCGTCCAATGGCGCCTCACAAGTTGGGTAACAGTACTACTGGGCTAACCTGCCAGAAGAGGCTTCAGCCCTTCGCACTGTACCTATTACGCCGCAGGTGACGCACAGGTGGTGTCATCGTCATCTTCAAGCCACATAGAGGTCTGCCAATGAGAGTTGTCCATTATTCATCTCTGATGCAAAGCCATTTCTACAAGAGCACAGCATGGAGTTGAAAAAACAGCGATGAAACCATCTGGTGGATGAATTTTTCACGTAAGATAGCCAACTTATGGAACAAACTTCCGGGTCGGTGTGTCATGATTGGTGGCCATTCTAGTGTTGATGGTGCCACGGATTTTCATTCTACTGCCGTATTTCCAGAGAAACCTACGCCTTTCCAAGTATCTAAAATTGATAGTATTTAAAACATCGTGCGG
The DNA here is from genome assembly GCA_008360955.1 of Fasciolopsis buskii. Lineage (NCBI taxonomy): Eukaryota > Metazoa > Platyhelminthes > Trematoda > Plagiorchiida > Fasciolidae > Fasciolopsis > Fasciolopsis buskii. Next base: position 88,619 of record LUCM01009985.1, read on the forward strand.
TTGAACTTTCTTCCATGTTCCCAAGATGATTCATCAAGGCTCACTCTGTGATAAGCTGTTTCACTTATCGACTAAGGCCAACACAAAACTGTATAAACGACAGAGCTTACTTGAGTTCTGGCTTGTATTGGGAATCACCAATTAACGCGTGGCAGTGACCTGTGTTCAGTCGGCCTCTTCCGCTAGCGGGTTGGGCTGGCCGTTTGAATTCCACGTCTTTTATTGTTCTGTGTGGCATCTCGCTTGCGGAAGTAGCTGTTGTTTCGTTCGTTGTGCGATTACGGGGCTTGAAGACTCGGGCCTGGGCCAATTCCCAACCTCAGAATTCGTGTCCTGCTAGAGCGGAGGCTGTGTTCCTGTGCTATCGTGTGGCGCCTGGTTCCCACATCTTGTGTTTCAGCGTGTGTATAGAGCACTCTAACACTAGGGTGGTATTCCTCCTCGCTGTTGTGCAGTCTGTACAAGGCTCATCCTAATCTGTTCCCCAAACTTTCCATCACTGCCGTAAAGTCATCGATGTCGAATTAGATGGAAAATAATCTAACCGAAGTCAGCAAGGGGGTGGATTTCAGAGTGTGGCGGATTGTCGTTAATGAGAGTATATTCTGTTCTATATAGGGGACCTAATGCGTAAGCTGTTGAATATGATGAAGTTCGGAGTGGCCGACGAGTTGGGTTGCGAACGAGCTTTGCAAATGAAAGTCTTCCTAACTGGGTTAGTCGACCCAAAAGCTAACATTTCCTGCATTCTGAACCTTAGTTCAGACTCAATAAGAAACTTGTTAGCTTGTATTAAGAACGGAAGGTCCTCTGTTTTATTGAAAATTTTCTGAGCTTTCAGAAGTTTCATCTGGAGCTGACAAACCATACTAGTCTTCTTGGGTTTATATTGAGTGATCGACGTGGTTAGATGATTAATGGCAAAAAAACGTTTTGCGTAGAGGTCGTCTGCCGCAATCTACGGGTCAGGCAATAAAATAGTTGGACCAATCAAAGTAGGAGTGAGTGGCTGGCCCATACACTATGGTGGGAGCTGTCATGGACAAGGTCTTTGTTGCATCTACATTTTCTGTTGACCGGTGAGTAGAATTTGAAGTCACTGACTGGCCTGGAGAAGAACAAGATAGGCTGAGGAGAAAGCACACTGTAATTTGTCCCAGCTGGTGCTACGGTGAGTTAACAGAGTGAGAAAATTTGGCCAGGTACATGAAATTGCCCAAGCATGGAAGTGATTACCATAAGTTGCCTATCCGAATTTCAGTGTCCGGGCCGTTGTCTTGTACTAGGCAGCATGACGGAGTCCTTCGGAGGGGGGAGGTACGCTGTGAAACCCATGGCTACTTACTGCATATTAGATGTCTGGCTCAGTCAGTCCCAGACTGCACGGTCCTTGTCAATAAAGCGTTTCTCAGCCAACTTTTGACTTCTCCGCAGACATCGATTGCAGTGGTTTGATAGGATGGCTTTCCATGTTTGTGAAATTGTTCTGGTTTACGCGCACACTGCACGCACTGCACCGATGGTACTGCTTGGGATTGCCATTCGCAGACGGCGGAGTAAGCCGGACGCTAGGATAGGAGTTTCCTGGGAAAGTCATAAAGAGGTAAAAAGGGGGAGCATAATAATGCTAGAGCGATAGCAACTTGTACCATCCGGTCTTTACTGTAAGCATAAGTGATTAAGTAGTTGTAATAAAAACCAGCTTGCATGTCAGGTTTACGTTGGAAGGGCAAGGTCAGGTTAAAAACCACACGGGACTACACCTTGACGTGTTGTGACGGCTTGCGTGCCCCCACGATCCAACGAGCTATACAAGATGCCTTATCTCAAGCCGAAGATCCAATCATGCCTGGAAGATCAATGAGTAGAGACCTGACGAAGTAGTCCCCTGGTCCTCCTGGGTGGGGGTGCATCTGGG